>CABFVX010005339.1:33551-52103 GCA_902151425.1 Timema shepardi
TCCATGTTTCCCCTCTTGACCGTAACATGAAATCTCCATCTTTCCCCTCTTAACCGTGACATGAAACCCCCGTGTTTCCCCTCTTGACCATGACATGAAACCCCCATGTTTCCCCTATTGACCATGACATGAAACCCCCATGTTTCCCCTCTTAACCGTGACATGAAATCTCCAGATTTCCCCTCTTAACCGTGACATGAAGCCCCCATGTTTCCCCTCTTGACTGTGACAGGAAACCCCCATGTTTCCCCTCTTGACCATGACATGTAACCCCCGTGTTTTCCCTCTTGACCATGACATGAAGCCCCCACGTTTCCCCTCTTAACCGTGACATGAAATCTCCATGTTTCCCCTCTTGACCATGACATGTAACCCCCATGTTTCCCCTCTTGACCGTAACATGAAATCTCCATCTTTCCCCTCTTAACCGTGACATGAAATTTCCATGTTTCCCCTCTTGACCGTAAAATGAAATCTCCATCTTTCCCCTCTTAACCGTGACATGAAACCCCCGTGTTTCCCCTCTTGACCATGACATGAAACCCCCATGTTTCCCCTATTGACCATGACATGTAACCCCCATGTTTCCCGTCTTAACCGTGACATGAAATCTCCATGTTTCCCCTCTTGACCGTAACATGAAATCTCCATCTTTCCCCTCTTAACCGAGACATGAAATCTCCATGTTTCCCCTTTTGACCGTAACATGAAATCTCCATCTTTCCCCTCTTAACCGTGACATTAAACCTCCATGTTTCCCCTCTTGACCGTAACATGAAATCTCCATCTTTCCCCTCTTAACCGTGACATGAAACCCCCATATTTCGCCTCTTGACTGTGACATGAAACCCCCACGTTTCCCCTCTTGACTGTGACATGAAACCCCCACGTTTCCCCTCTTGACTGTGACATGATACCCCCACGTTTCCCCTCTTGACCGTAACATGAAACCCCCATGTTTCCCCTCTTGATTGTGACATGAAACCCCCACGTTTCCCCTCTTGACCGTAACATGAAACCCCCATGTTTCCCCTCTTGACCGTGATATGAAACCCCAATGTTTCCCCTCTTGTCCATGACATGAAACCCTCCTGTTTCCCCTCTTTACCGTGACATGAAACCCTCCTGTTTCCCCTCTTTACCGTGACAATAAACCCCCACGTTTCCCCTCTTGACCGTGACATGAAACCTCCATGTTTCCCCTCTTGACCGTGACATAAAACCTCCATGTTTCCCCTCTTGACCGTGACATGAAACCCCCATGTTTCCCCTCTTGACCGTGACATGAAATCTCCATCTTTCCCCTCTTGACCGTGACATGAAACCTCCATGTTTCCCCTCTTGACCGTGACATGAAACCTCCATGTTTCCCCTCTTTACCGTGACATGAAACCCCCATATTTCGCCTCTTGACCGTGACATGAAACCCCCATGTTTCCCCTCTTGACCGTGACATGAAACCTCCATGATTCCCCTCTTGACCGTGACATGAAACCTCCATGTTTCCCCTCTTAACCGTGACATGAAATTTCCATGTTTCCCCTCTTGACCATGACATGAAACCCCCATGTTTCCCCTCTTAACCGTGACATGAAACCCCCATGTTTCCCCTCTTAACCGTGACATGAAATCTGCATGTTTCCCCTCTTGACCGTAATATGAAATCTCGATGTTTCCCCTCTTAACCGTGACATGAAATTTCCATGTTTCCCCTCTTGACCGTGACATGAAACCCCCATGTTTCCCCTCTTGACCGTGACATGAAACCCCCATGTTTCCCCTCTTGACTGTGACATGAAACCCCCATGTTTCCCCTCTTGACCGTGACATGAAACCTCCATGTTTCCCCTCTTGACTGTGACATGAAACCCCCATGTTTCCCCTCTTGACCGTGACATGAAACCCCCATATTTTGGGATAAAGGAGTGTTGAGTCTAGTTTCAGTAAGCTATGTCACGGTGCCTTACCATTCGCTAGCGGGGCCGCAAACCACGTGTGGGGAATTGATAAGGGTCTGTTTGTCTTCATCATTCAAAAGGAGTTACTTCATTGGTTCATAAGGCAAAATACATTAACAGCGCCGGATTATGGTCTGGTCTTTGCGGGCCCTGGGGCTATTGAAAAATTTGGGACCCTATTTACTTATGCCACGTATGATGTCCAAGGCTTTATAGCGTAAATTAAAAGAAGTATTGGCATATCATGAGTATATTTTAAATCTTAGCAAAACACAGACTTTAAATCAATATTATCGTTACAATCAGACAAAAATATTCAAAAGTAAACATAGGTTACAAGTAAAAATGTCAATTTAAAATGTATTTTTCTTTGCCTTAATATTTGCACAGCATCGTCAAATGACAACTCTCTTGTAGTATCAAGTTCTAATGATATGATAGTGACAATGTTAAGTTTTGGTTCGAGCATTGGTGACCGTAATTTACTTTTAATTGATAGGTTTTGAAAAAGAGTGCTTTGCTTCAGAGTTGAGTAGAGGAATTAACAAATCCAATTTTAAAGTATTATTTACAATTGGAAAAACATCACTTAAATTATTATTATTATTATTATTATTATTATTATTACTATATATTTTCCTATTTAGCAATGTCTTGGCAACTAACTACATCCACACTTTTGATAAAGTCATATATAACTGTGAATTTTTAGCTTTAAGGATTCATGAAGTTCCTCACTGTGAAAATTTTAAACAGCTATTATGCAAAATTTTGTCCATACTATTTACAGTTTTTCAATCAACTACAAATTGAAAATGTTACTGAACATTTTCTTAAGACTTTAGGCAATTATTAAGTCCGCTGTATAACTTATCAACTATCACAAAAAAAAGTTTCTACTTCAATTTGTTTCCTTCCATTGATAACAGTCTTATTGTTGGCTTTGTCATCTTCTGCATATTATTTTATTGATTGTCTTTCAGATGAGTCAACAAAACCTCTGGAAGAGTTTTCGCTTAATATTTTAACTTTCTCTTCATATTTTTCCAAACGATCTCTTTCATTGACTATGAATTTGGCCAAAGACTCAATAAGGTTACAGTCTGTTAACAAGTCTAGAGTAGGTTTCTGTAAGCTAGCACTAACTTTATCATATCTTTCCAAAATATGATGCCAAAGAACACAATAAAAAACAGACATAAACTTCATAAATTTATTTTGCTAAGCTTCTGCCTCCCACCGGAAATCAAGTTTCTTTTCAATATCATTGCATATATTACCCAAGGCCACAGACAAATAATATACCCAGACACTCAACCTCCAGGTTTAAATGATTGCGCTACTTTTGGTATCTTGAGTCCTTCAACACTAGGATCGCTGTGGTTAGTCCTATCATCACCCAGCAGTGACACTAGCGAGGCCCACTGTTGAAGAACTCAAGCTGGCAAAAGGAGCGCAGCAAAACCCCCGTAAGGTTGAGAGTCTGTTTCTTACTTGTCTGTGGCCAGGGCTCACAAAATGTTGTCATAGTTGAACAGTGCTCTCACTGACTCATAATGGCAACATCTGGTTTGACTCAAGCTCTCTAAGTGAAGAACTTTGTCTCAAATTTCTCGTTAATATGGCCCATTTACGAGAAGAGCTTGAGAAAAAACGTACAATATTTGTAGGTAGGGAAAAAAATATGGCTTATAGACAAGATTCAACAGCACTTACTCCAACTAAGTTTAATGAGTGGCCTGCACATGGTGAGAACTGGGCAAATTTGTTTTCCTTCTTGGTTTGTGCTTGAAACCCTTCGTACTGGCCATATATATATTTGCCGCATTTTCATAAGACTGTCCTCGACATTGACTTAAAGGAATTTCATTACTGTCTAAAAAGGGTTTTACTTCATTAAACAAAGGCTTCCCAGTGTGGCTTTCGATAGGCTTGAAACAAAGAAACCTTTCTTTGACTTCCCCCAAATGGATGTAGTTGGATACAATTGACAATTGATAAATATGAGCACAGTCTGAAGAAGAGTCTACCATCAATGAATAGTATTTTGATTGTTTTATTTCACTGACGATTGAATTTAACACCTTTTCTCCCATTAACTGAATTAGTTTTTCACAAATTGCTGATAAATATGAGGGCTTTCCTTTTCCTTGATTATCATATTTAGCAATGTGCTCCTTCACAAACGGGTCAAACGGAGAAATTAGTTCAAGGATACCTAGATAATTTCCATTATTATGCATTCCAAAAAACTTCATTTTCCTCGCGAAATGCTATTCCTTGCTCGCATAAAATTTTTATAGTTGCCACAAAATATCACATAACTAAGGAGATGAAATGCAACTCAAGTTGCACAAGACTGTTCAGAATTGGTAAGGAGCCGAGGCCCCTGAGCCAGCGGAGTCCTGGGACTGCAGCCCCTGTAGCCCCCCTTAATCCGGAACTGCACATTAACATTGATAGAACATGTTTAGTCTCTTATCCATCGAAGTAATTACATTTTACAACAAGGAGGGCTATTCATCAATACACATCTTTCGTAGTCGAAAATTTGGAAGAATCGTTGAAATGTTTCAGGGCTTAACATTTTCAAAAGAACATAACGTATTTCAGAAAGAAGAACCACGTTCTACAGGATGAGCACAATATCTCTTCACACCTATATTAATTCAACAAATGGACGCCCCATCGTTCTGTAACATAATTCAGTTTCGACTTTGATCTACAGCTTACTATTTTTGGTACATATTATTATTCTTGAATGGTACCAAACAGCTCTATCTATCCAAAGGATCGGTATGCACGCTCTAATGTTCACAACAAAGAATAATATGCCTCCAGGTTTTGTGGGATATTTTTAGCAGCGTTGCTGGTGTAACTGGTCGGAAAGCACTTCTCACAGATTGTTTAAGTTCATCAAACGTATCATAGCTTTGCTTTGCAATGATACTCGTAGAATTTATAAATACCTATAGCGAGTTGTCACGTGTTGTGAGTTCAGGGCTTCTTGGTAGCCAATCAAGTGGTGCTGGCAGCGCAGGTGACCCACGGTCAATCCAGAGTTTCTACTCTTTATAAAAGTGTGGTTTTTCCATCGACCAAAACACCACATTCCATGTCCGGCAGTTTCAGTTCACACTCATCACAAAAAGTCACTTTACCACGCACTGTAATTGTGTAGAAACCTGGAACAGCTGTGCACCTGCTTCCTTCCTCTGATTTAAAACATTGATAGATAAGTCTTGAACGAACGTAAGTCGATAATGGCGTCACTTTAAGCCTACTTTCTTATGCTTGCGCATTGTCGACCGAGGTATACCCAGTTCCACAAATCATCGATTTCTTTTGCGATCTCACCACTGGCTCATCGACATCTCTAAAGTCTAGTCCAAAGTTGGCACGTACCCCTTAAATTGTCTCTCCTGTTCTTACCCTTTCAAGAATACAACAGCTTACACTAATACGTTATTCAGTGGTTTATCAGCCATTCTTAATGTCACATTATCTTAAACAAACAACAATGCATTAGATCGATTGTTTATCTGAAACAATGATTGATAATTATATTTTATAGAGAATTATGGTGACCTGGTGGTCTAGTGGTAAGATGTCGGACTTCTGTGCTGGGGGTCCGGGTTTCAATCCTCGGTCCCGGCACAGATTTATCTGATTGCCAAACCCTTCCTTCACCTCTGACAAGACGTGTATTAATCACTCCACCGTGGTTCGGATTCCACGTTAAACTGTAGGTCCTCCATTTCATCTCACAATCACCCTACCATTACACATTAGCGTGTGTGCGTATAACTCAAACGGGTAGTAAGACGTGGTGATAATAATAATAATAATAATAATAATAATGAGTATTTTGGGACGTTGTGACCCCTTATCTGAAAGGACTGATCAAGGGATGATAGTATGGTTTTACCATCTTCTCTCTAAGCTCTTGCGATGTGTTTGCCGTAAGTTTCTCATCCGGAGCGATTAGATTAAGTCGTTAATAGCTATTGTGCTAGACGTGAGTGTGGAAAACATGTCGACCCAAAGCTGTTTATTCTGGGTAATTCCAGATCTATTCGAACAACCCTACAATGAGACATAACGTCTCTCTTGATCAAATCATTCTCTTTAAAACGTAGTTTGAAATATAATCTAAATAACAAAATGAAAGGTTTCTGAAAACCACACTTCTGAATTAAATAAATTATCTCTTCTATTAATTCTCGACAGATAATTTCTCCATATTCTTGGGTCTGTACGTCTGCTTTAAATCAGCTGTTAAAAGACCATCGTGTGAATTCCAGGTGATGACTTGGGACCGCCTTCCATGAGACGATGAATGCGCTCCGAGTAGTTTCAACAGTGCTGCCATCTTTGTAACCACTAAACCACACACGGTTCGTACTCTCGTGCATTGATACAAACGCACTCTCGCACATTTTAGAAAGCACTCTGTGGTGGGAATTGTTGTTATTGAGAAGCGTTTGCGTTTTTAAAACATACAATTATTGCACTGGGGACATACCTTATTTTTATTTCTATCATGTGGAAACAAATTATGCACACTACTTAGAAGTGCATCTGCACTGTTTTACACTGGCATCTCTCACTTAGCCCTGTTTCTGCATTGGCATCTCTCACTTAGCCCTGTTTCTACATTGGCATCTCTCACTTAGTCCTGTTTCTCACTGGCATCTCTCACTTAGCCCTGTTTCTGCGCTGACATCTCTCACTTTGCTCTGTTTCTGCATTGGCATCTCTCACTTAGTCCTGTTTCTCACTGGCATCTCTCACTTAGCCCTGTTTCTGCACTGGCATCTCTCACTTAGTCCTGTTTCTCACTGGCATCTCTCACTTAGCCCTGTTTCTGCACTGGCATCTCTCACTTAGCCCTGTTTCTGCACTGGCATCTCTCACTTAGTCCTGTTTCTCACTGGCATCTCTCACTTAGCCCTGTTTCTGTACTAGCATCTCCACTTGAATAGTGGAAACATTATTTTATTATGGACATTATAACAAGTGTTATTTTGTTCTCAACATTAACCACACGTAGCTAAATGATTCTGTCTGTCAAAGGGGCAGATTCAAATAATATGATTTGCCGTATAAATATATGAATATATTTGTAGTAACTTTTGTAACAATCAGATAACTATTATCGTAATGGTAATCAGTAATCACACCATAGTATGCTATTCCTAGAAGGGCATCTTTGGTTTGCTCATTTTGAAAAATGTATCACAAAACAAATTCAATCCCAGCTTTAATAGTTTGTACAAGATGATTCACCCGGCACTGAACACTTGTTATATGGAGAATATAAGATGAGCGTGAAACACGAAAGGAACGGTTCTTTTTTTTTTTCTTTCTTTTTTTGCGAAGCAGTCGACCCGCGAAAACATGTCTCCCCGCCAGCTGGGCGCCATTGATGCGCCATCTGTCTAACACTCTCAGTACCGGGCAAACACTATTTACTGTACCTCCCTGCAGGAACCGGGCAATTCTAGGGATTTAAAAAAAACTAATATCTCCAAAGCCACATATTGGAATTTAAAAGTTCAAAGACCAGTTTGGAGCTACATTCTTCTTTATTATGAATACTTTTGATCTCGTGTGATATCTTGTAAAGTGCCTTTATTAGGATTCTTATTAAAAGTAGTGTAAAAGGCAAAAACATAAAAGTCATACAAATAATAAACTCATACAATCAGCTGGTAAAGTAGATTTAGGTGATAGGCGTCGTTGTATGCAATAAAATATGCATATAAGCTCATAATGAATAATACAAATTTTATATGCGACTTGATTTGTAAATAAATTTATTATAAGATATATTTTATTGACTATAGGCCTACACGTGAGATAATATCACAATGCATCGTAGTCTGTACATTAGAGATTGTGACAGCTTATATATAAAGTGTTTATCATTCAAACACATATTATTCACAAATGAAGAGGCATTAGGCCCTATAATATAAAATAATATTTTCATGTCGACGTTTGCGAGATAAGCCTATTATAACATAACATTCGCTTTCGTAAACAGCATTGTATTTTATCACTAATTTCACCAATTATTCTATTGCATCATCAATGATATATATTATCATGAGATAAATTCACTTTGTATGCTATTTCATTATCAAATAAACCTTTTCTCGTCACAAATGTTTATGCAGCACGAACACAAGAAACAGAAGTGCACGCTATTCTTCGAGCTAAGAATCACTGAACTTGAGCCACTTGAGGGTAAAATACAGGGTGGTTCTAGTTGTTCTAGTTATAAAAACTCCACTCAGATGTGCAGTGAAATGCCATCTATGACCACCATTCGGAACTAACAGTCCAAGGAATACATAGCGCTTACCAGACACGTAGAAAACACAGGCAAAGATTTTATCCTGATTTAAATTCAAGACTCCGTAGAATTGACGGGCTTGAATTTCGTAAGAACGGCCGCTCATAAACTCGACGGGCAATGGTGTCAAGCGTGCTAAACATTAGTGGGGACGTGTGTCTCGTCAGACACTGTAAGCGAGTCGGTGGATAGAAATATGGATTACTCACTTGAAGCGCGTGTGTTCATTGTGTGTCAGTACTGGGTGACAATGTAAGGGGAAGTTTCTGAATAAATATGGCGGGCGTACACCACCCCCCGGAGCCACCATTTTGAACTTGGCGAAGAAGCTGTAGAGAACGGGAAGTTTGATGGATCCGCAATTTTCGCCGAAAACCCCACCCTCTTGGACATAGCATGGTTTACTGGCGAAGCATGGCTCCATATATCCGGCTATATAAACTCGCAAACTACACGTGTGTGTGCCAGGGATAATCCCCATGCCATCCAAGAAGATCCACTGCATCCAGAGGAAATGGATGTCCGGTGTGTGGTGTCCTGTCACCACATCATTGGGCCCGTATTGTACGAAGACACGGGGAATACCGACCGAAACTTGGAAATCTTTACCGAGTTTGTGAACCGGCTGGATGATCAGGAACCTGAAGATGGCTACTTCCAACAGGACGGTAAAATCTGCCACACCTCCAATAAAGAGCATGGCATCTTTATTCAGGGCAGAATTATCTCTCAAAATACCTGTGACCACATAGACCTACCCGAAATGACACCCACATATTTCTTTATCTGATGAATTTCAAAAGACATGCCAACAAGCCAAGGTCAATTGAGAAACTGAAATACGTCAGACGTGAAATTGCTGCCATCAACGTCGCTACGCCACAACGCACATTCGCCAATTGGGAGCGTCGGTTGAATATGTGTCTGGACGCTGGCAGTGGGTACGTTCAGCATCTTCCACGAGTAATTATAAATATGACTTTCCAATCATAAATAGATTCAAATAATAGGTGTTCCGTCCCGAGAGAATCACCCTATATCAAACTGGACACGTAATAATACTATTACCAAACATGTTACTGTTCAGTACAATAATGGTATTGCTAGAGTTGTAAATGGACCTCGTTGTCAGCGAGCACCCTCGCCGTGCTCTGGGAATGTGTTCAGAACATTGTGTGACGAGTTAGAGAGCAAATGGTTATTTTACTCGGCCACTGGGCCACATTTGTTTGTCAAGGGGCTGAGCAGTGCTTGGCATTCTAGTGATAGCTGGAGTTCACTAGTCTGGATCATAGTAACACGCTGGATTGAGGTATAGTAACACGCTGGATTGAGGTATAGTAACACGCTGGATTGAGGTATAGTAACACGGTGGCTTGAGGTATAGCAACACATTGTATTGAGGTATAGCAACACATTGTATTAAGGTATAGTAATACAGTGGATTGAGGTATAGCAACACAGTGTATTGAGGTATAGTAACACAGTGGATTGAGGTATAATAACACGGTGGATTGAGGTATAGTAACACAGTGGATTGAGGTATAGTAACACAGTGGATTGAGGTATAGTAACACGCTGGATTGAGGTATAGTAAGACGGTGGCTTGAGGTATAGTAACACGGTGGATTGAGGTATAGTAACACAGTGGATTGAGGTATAGTAACACAGTAGATTGAGGTATAGTAACACGGTGGCTTGAGGTATAGTAACACGGTGGCTTGAGGTATAGCAACACATTGTATTGAGGTATAGCAACACATTGTATTGAGGTATAGCAACACAGTGTATTAAGGTATAGTAATAAAGTGGATTGAGGTATAGCAAGACAGTGTATTAAGGTATAGTAATACAGTGGATTGAGGTATAGCAACACAGTGTATTGAGGTATAGTAACACAGTGGATTGAGGTATAATAACACGGTGGATTGAGGTATAGTAACACAGTGGATTGAGGTATAGTAACACAGTGGATTGAGGTATAGTAACACGGTGGATTGAGGTATAGTAACACGGTGGCTTGAGGTATAGTAACACGGTGGATTGAGGTATAGTAACACAGTGGATTGAGGTATAGTAACACAGTGGATTGAGGTATAGTAACACAGTGGATTGAGGTATAGTAACACAGTGGATTGAGGTATAGTAACACGGTGGATTGAGGTATAGTAACACGGTGGATTGAGGTATAGTAACACGGTGGATTGAGGTATAGTAACACGGTGGATTGAGGTATAGTAACACGGTGGATTGAGGTATAGTAACACGGTGGATTGAGGTATAGTAACACGGTGGATTGAGGTATAGTAACACGGTGGATTGAGGTATAGTAACACGGTGGATTGAGGTATAGTAACACGGTGGATTGAGGTATAGTAACACGGTGGATTGAGGTATAGTAACACGGTGGATTGAGGTATAGTAACACGGTGGATTGAGGTATAGTAACACGGTGGATTGAGGTATAGTAACACGGTGGATTGAGGTATAGTAACACGGTGGATTGAGGTATAGTAACACGGTGGATTGAGGTATAGTAACACGGTGGATTGAGGTATAGTAACACGGTGGATTGAGGTATAGTAACACGGTGGATTGAGGTATAGTAACACGGTGGATTGAGGTATAGTAACACGGTGGATTGAGGTATAGTAACACGGTGGATTGAGGTATAGTAACACGGTGGATTGAGGTATAGTAACACGGTGGATTGAGGTATAGTAACACGGTGGATTGAGGTATAGTAACACAGTGGATTGAGGTATAGTAACACGGTGGATTGAGGTATAGTAAGACAGTGGTTTGAGGTATAGTAACACAGTGGATTGAGGTATAGTAACACAGTGGATTGAGGTATAGTAACACAGTGGCTTGAGGTATAGTAATACAGTGGATTGAGGTATAGTAATACAGTGGATTGAGGTATAGTAACACAGTGGATTGAGGTATAGTAACACAGTGACTTGAGGTATAGTAACACAGTGGATTGAGGTATAGTAACACAGTGGATTGAGGTATAGTAACACAGTGGATTGAGGTATAGTAACACGGTGGATTGAGGTATAGTAACACGGTGGATTGAGGTATAGTAACACAGTGGATTGAGGTATAGTAACACAGTGGATTGAGGTATAGTAACACGCTGGATTGAGGTATAGTAACACGCTGGATTGAGGTATAGTAACACGGTGGCTTGAGGTATAGCAACACATTGTATTGAGGTATAGCAACACATTGTATTAAGGTATAGCAACACAGTGTATTAAGGTATAGTAATAAAGTGGATTGAGGTATAGCAAGACAGTGTATTAAGGTATAGTAATACAGTGGATTGAGGTATAGCAACACAGTGTATTGAGGTATAGTAACACAGTGGATTGAGGTATAATAACACAGTGGATTGAGGTATAGTAACACGGTGGATTGAGGTATAGTAACACAGTGGATTGAGGTATAGTAACACAGTGGATTGAGGTATAGTAACACAGTGGATTGAGGTATAGTAACACAGTGGATTGAGGTATAGTAACACAGTGGATTGAGGTATAGTAACACAGTGGATTGAGGTATAGTAACACAGTGGATTGAGGTATAGTAACACAGTGGATTGAGGTATAGTAACACAGTGGATTGAGGTATAGTAACACAGTGGATTGAGGTATAGTAACACAGTGGATTGAGGTATAGTAACACAGTGGATTGAGGTATAGTAACACAGTGGATTGAGGTATAGTAACACAGTGGATTGAGGTATAGTAACACAGTGGATTGAGGTATAGTAACACAGTGGATTGAGGTATAGTAACACAGTGGATTGAGGTATAGTAACACAGTGGATTGAGGTATAGTAACACAGTGGATTGAGGTATAGTAACACAGTGGATTGAGGTATAGTAACACAGTGGATTGAGGTATAGTAACACAGTGGATTGAGGTATAGTAACACAGTGGATTGAGGTATAGTAACACACTGGATTGAGGTATAGTAAGACGGTGGCTTGAGGTATAGTAACACGGTGGATTGAGGTATAGTAACACAGTGGATTGAGGTATAGTAACACGGTGGATTGAGGTATAGTAACACAGTGGACTAAAGTATAGGATAACATTGCGGTTGTTTTACTCGTGTCTTCTCTAGCAGAATATTCATACTCTATTGAGGCCCAAATAACCTCATTGTGTCAAACGGGCCAAAAAACCTTATTATCATAATAATACACTCATGGACGAGAGAAAGGACAGGTATAACTGAAGAAAAGTAGCAGCATTTGAGTGGAGAGAGATTGGAAAAATACAACCTTAGTAACTCCGACCAAGGTTGCAACTTTGTTCTCCCTGTCTGTGGCAGACCAAATAATGTGGAGGTGGTCTGTTAGGACAATCCTACACCCATACTACTACTGTTTGATTTGTATAAGGTCACTAGAACACGAAGGTCATGTTTGATTTGTGTAAGGTCACCAGAACACGAAGGTCATGTTTGATTTGTGTAAGGTCACTAGAACACGAAGGTCATGTTTGATTTGTGTAAGGTCACTAGCACACGAAGGCCTTATTTGATTTGTGTAAGGTCACTAGAACACGAAGGTCATGTTTGATTTGTGTAAGGTCACCAGAACACGAAGGTCATGTTTGATTTGTGTAAGGTCACCAGAACACGAAGGTCATGTTTGATTTGTGTAAGGTCACTAGCACACGAAGGTCATGTTTGATTTGTGTAAGGTCACTAGCACACGAAGGCCTTATTTGATTTGTGTAAGGTCACTAGAACACGAAGGTCATGTTTGATTTGTGTAAGGTCACCAGAACACGAAGGTCATGTTTGATTTGTGTAAGGTCACTAGAACACGAAGGTCATGTTTGATTTGTGTAAGGTCACTAGCACACGAAGGCCTTATTTGATTTGTGTAAGGTCACTAGAACACTAAGTTAATGTTTTGTTAGTGTAATATCACTAGAACATGATGGCCATAATGAATACTTTTACAATGTTCTCGTATTAAATTAAAATGGTAAGTGAACTAATATTGGTCACAATGAGAAATAGCATTCTTGATTGTTGCCGTTTCGTTTAAACGCTGGAACTTTACTTCGATTAAATAGCTTAGACTGGAGATATATAAAATCGTTATATTAAGATATATTCTTTAGATATAATTAATAAATAAAAAACTAGTGTGACATCCTTAATTTATCTATTGTATCATACAATCCTGCCCCTCTCCAACACATACAGAGAATATAGTTGCACACAAGGTCAACCCGCTAATGGACAACACCCTCCCCCCACATGTTGGAAAAGTAGTCGTGTGAAGTGATGTGATATGTATGTACAAAGAACGACTTGTTTTTTGTGAAAAGAACAAAATAAGTATCCTGGATTATATCACAGCAATCCGTCCCTGGTCCCTCGTACCATACACAATAATTGCTTCTCTTCATCAATTTCATCAACTGTTTCCAGCCTGGGGACGGGTCAGTTTAATAAAATGCCTCAATCTTCCTCTATCATTCTACCATTTTCCTCCTTTAATTTCCTCCATTCTTCTCCTTTGACTTAACACTTCCTGTTATCAGTTCCTCCCATCTCTTCCTTAGCCTCTCCGGCGGTCTTTTCCCCACTTACTTCATCTCCAACATTTTCTTCGGCATCCTCTCTTTTTCCATCCTAATTACACCTCCATACCATCTCAGCCTTGCTTCCTCTACTATCTCATGTACTCCAACATCCTCATTACATGACCATACCATCTGACCCTTGCTTCCTCTACTATCTCATGTACTCCAACATCCTCATTACATGAACATACCATCTGACCCTTGCTTCCTCTACTATCTCATGAACTCCCTGAACACCACACATACTTCTCTGAAAGGTTTAAAATAACTGCTCTAACTAGAAATAGAGTTTATTGAACGACCTTTGGTTTGTTCTTGAACATAATTTAAATTAGAGGGTCATTATTCCACGGAAAAGTGAACAATTTCTTCATTCCGTCAAAATTTCAAACACGTGTCTATAAATGATATCCAATGGATGAATGTAGTGGCCAAATGCAAACAATAGAAACCATTTTGATGACACGTAGCTTTGAGGTGACTTGAAGAGGGTGGGTGCCTGTCCTTGGATGAACCTCGGGAGAAGCTGAGATATTGAACTTGTCGAGGAAGATAATTATTTAGCACAGTGATCGCTAATATCTGTGTAGTGACTGAGACAACAAATAACATTGACTTTGTACGTTATAGAGCTAGACAATGTTGGTGTTAATATCTGCGTCCTTCAGTCCACAAGAGCTGTGCCAAGTTGGGAATACCCTCTGGTCCAAGAGGTCGGTCTCACCATATACTAGAGTGATAGAATATTGATACAAGTCCTCTTTCCATGCTACTGTGAATACATTTCTTCTAAATCATCTTTCCCGTTCCTACCTTTAGCCCTTAAGGTCATTCGGCAATAAAATTTAGCTGCACAATTTTAACAAGTGTATAATTATAAGTTGTAATAGCTATTCAATGATTTCAAATCATCACAGTTCACAAGCTATATATATATATATATATGAGGTCAAACTTGTTATTTTATGCTTTTTGTGTGCCATTTTTAAGGTAAGGTAATTAATTTGTGGGTCTAAAATTTAGTAGATATAACTAGACATTCGTATGAGGTGTACACAGTGAAATATTTATAATATTAATACTAATAATATTAATTTGATAAATGATTAATTATTTTACCTTAACAATGGTACGCAAAAAGCATTAAATAACAAGTTTGAGCTATTATAACTGGTTAACTGTAATTATTTGAAATAATTGAATCGCTATTTACACTTTATAATTTAATTATACACTTTTGTTAAAATTGTTTAGCAACATTCTGATGGTAAAATGAGCTCACATACGTTGTTTATAAATGTTAGCTACAACAGACAGTATGTATTCTTACACCATCCATAGCATTTGTGTGCGTAGGGCGAATGCAGTCAAGACATTGACATTGCCTTGTCCTCTCGATGACAATAGACAGTTAATAGTTGTCCATGTGGGAATGTAATTACTTCTTCCTCCTGATTAGCACCTGGCGATGGACGTGTCCAACTCTGCTCGGGACTAGCTCTTGCGGGCAAAGGGAACTCTTGATATACTTGGAGCCCATGTTCCATGTGAAGTATCTTCTGGCCAATATTCCATGTTCCATGTGAAGTATCTTCTGGCCAATATCCCATGTTCCATGTGAAGTATCTTCTGGCCAATATCCCATGTTCCATGTGAAAGTATCTTCTGGCCAATACCCCATGTTCCATGTGAAGTATCTTCTGGCCAATATCCCATGTTCCATGTGAAGTATCTTCTGGTCAATATCCCATGTTCTATGTGAAGTATGTTCTTGTCAATATTCCATGTTCCATGTGAAGTATCTTCTGGCCAATATCCCATGTTCCATGTGAAGTATCTTCTGGTCAATATCCCATGTTCCATGTGAAGTATGTTCTTGTCAATATGCCATGTTCCATGTGAAGTATGTTCTTGTCAATATGCCATGTTCCATGTGAAGTATCTTCTGGTCAATATTCCATGTTCCATGTGAAGTATGTTCTTGTCAATATTCCATGTTCCATGTGAAGTATGTTCTTGTCAATATGCCATGTTCCATGTGAAGTATCTTCTGGTCAATATCCCATGTTCCATGGGAAGTATGTTCCGGTCAGACGTGGAGCTCAGTGGGGAAGAAACTTAATCTAGTAAATTATTTAGAAGTGTAATTAAAACAAAGTGCGCCAAATTTCATCTTTAAAATACTTAAATCCACTTTTGTGCAAAACCTCCTGGACGAGATTTGAACTCGTGTCCTGGGAAGGTTAATAGGAAACCCTTGTATTTCCCTGGATAAATGATAAACTTCTGGAGAATTCCAGTTCGTAAGACTCGTGCCTTGGTACTCTCGACCAAACTAGCTCCTCTCTGCTTGAAACAAGTTAAAATAACTGAACGGAACCTCGTACCACAGTTGTATCAGTCGAGGGGGGCAGGGGGCGCGGTTTGACCCCATTTGAATTCTGTCCATGCCACCCCCCACGTGTCGGCATGCCTCCTAGTGATGGGGCTACGACAGTTGACCATTCCTAGAACATTCTCGAAACAGCTCGCTACGGTTCTTCCATTCGTATGGAGACAAAACTCAATACCGGACAAAGTAAATATTAGAGAATCTATTCATGCTATGGAACAAATACACCTGTCTGGTGCTGTCTGGTTAGCCAGGAATATGGAGGTTGGAGTTCAAGCCCCGGCTGCTTGTGATCATGTGTTTTTGCCCTCTCCCTCCACACAATTATACCTCTCTTTAATACGTGGTCCACTTTGTCTGTGTATGTCAGGATACTGGCCATCAGTGCCAGCTGATCATTGGGGATATCTTAACTGCTATCACACCACTTTGACCCTACCAGGATTCGAATCTGAAACTTGTTTCAAAAGTTGTTGTACAAAGTATCTGAATGCCTGCCTTGCCCACAGATTTGGGCTAGTGATCAAAAAAAGTGGGCCTAAATTAGGAGAATATATGTTCCATCATTCTTGCTCCAACTAACATATATTTAAACAAACTGATAGATCATAATTTAATATAATTTTAGTCCGTTTAGTTGAGAAACTTTACTTTTTTTTTTCTTTTCGCCATGTGTGTCCTTTTCAAAGTAAGACTCGTATAATCTGTTCTCAGGGCTACATAACACAGTCAAGGAGAAACAAATGTCAATCATAACTTTGGAATATTTGAAACGTTGAACAAGTAAAGCGCTAACAAACTGAGTGACTATTTAACTCTTTAAAAGAAAGTGATATGCTTTGAAGTGTGTGAAGTCTTGTCTTGAATCTTAAAAGGAATTAATTGTTATTCTTCACCATCATGAACAGAAATGAAAGGTCCTAAATTTAAAAGCTTGTTGGTTGTTTGTTGAATACCTGAAGAAGACTCGACGTTCCCTGCCTGATCCCTGACTGAACTGCCAATAGAAATAATGGACTCGCTAATACGAATTAACATCCATTATCTGTTTTGACATTTAGCGAAGTCAGTTCCCCATTGTTCTGAGATGGTCCATGTTTGGTTGGAAGG
Source organism: Timema shepardi (assembly GCA_902151425.1). Lineage (NCBI taxonomy): Eukaryota > Metazoa > Arthropoda > Insecta > Phasmatodea > Timematidae > Timema > Timema shepardi. Next base: position 50,992 of record CABFVX010005339.1, read on the forward strand.
GAAAGGTCATCTCTACGTCAACAGATCGGGCCATTAAGATTCAGCGATGGTCGAAAATGACATCGACCTTCTTCTCTCGCAAGGCTGGAGGAACTTGTCACTGTTCTTAGTCTGACGTCGGAGGTGTGCACTTGTAGCATTTCACCTGTATAATGCTTTCTAATGAGATAGAAGGAGGAAGACACATTTTCAGGCAATTAACCGCCGGAAAGGGAGATAGGAAACCACATCGCGGTGACTAACAGCTTTTTTCTGAATAGGATACTTTCTAAACACTGTTCTATATCACGACAGATTCTAACGTAACATCCAGCCACGGGAGAATCGTGTTTGATCCAGCTCATATTTATGTAACATGCCTGTCACTTTACACTCGCGTGGACCTTTGTTGTCATTCTCTGGTTTGAACCCCGGATGGGTGCTCTTGGTTGAGTTTTCCCATCTTCTCCCTGCGCTAAATCAGGTGCATCTTCTCTGAAACGCTCTTAGGTTAAATATTCAATAGCCCTTATGTTAAACATGACATGTATAAAAGTTATCAATCTAACACGCTATCGCCCGCTTTGGTGGCCGCATGGTTTAGGGCGCTACTCTTACACTAAACTGTACTGCCGAAGACGGGGAGATGGGTGGTTTTCCTAAATGGTGTTCCACTCTCCCTCCCCGCAGATGTGGCTGCACTTTCTTTAAATTAAACCTTCCTAATCCCTATCACATTAGTGTAATTAGTACATAGGCGTATAACCCGAACGGGAAATAAGACGCGGTGCTAACACGTTATCACTGAGCCAACCCCGCCAGTGCTCATTGGAGAGCTATACCGCGTTGTTTGTGGCTGCTTATCCATCGCTCCAATTCGGGAGGCCGAGGTTCGACCTCCAGTGTTTTTCTCTGCAGTGGGGTTTCAATGTTTTCTCCAATCTAGAACTAACTGGTACACTGGCACTTATAACCAACAACAACCAATAGGAACTATCCACCTCCTGGTATAGAACAACAACCAATAGGAACTATCCACCTCCTGGAATTAGAACAACAACCAATAGGAACTATCCACCTCCTGGTATTAGAACAACAACCAATAGGAACTATTAACTTCCTAATATTATAAT
>CABFVX010005340.1:6033-52091 GCA_902151425.1 Timema shepardi
CCCCCCCCCTTTCCTTCCACGATTTTCTATTATTATTTAAAAAAATAATAATTAGTTTTAAAATGTGAATTAAAATTGTTTACTAGGAATTAAAAATATATTACACAGCTACAAACAAAAAATGACATTATAATTTACTGATTATTGTATTACATATTTTGAGTAAAATATAATTTTCCCAGATTTTTATTGTGATTTACCAAATTCCCGGCTTATTCCCGTTTTTTCTCGATCACTTCAAATTCCCGGCTAATTCTCGTTTTCCCTGATTTTCCCGGATGGTAGACACTCTGAGTAGATCTAGTGATATATCCAAACAAAGCTCACCCTGTCTTCTATGTATCTAGTGATATACCCAAACAAAGCTCACCCTGCCTTCTATGTATAGTAGATCAAGTAGCATATTCTTACAGAACAATACAATCAACATGCTGTAGTCTTTCTTGATATAAATGTTACTACTCTTCATATTTATTATAGGAGCATTATATCTTTATAGAGATTTGCGTGCCTACATAATATATATTTTTTAGTATTTACTATTGGCTCTTGTTTTAGATAAACAATTATTATTTGAAAGAGATAATACTTTTACCTGATATAAGCACTGTGATTTCGATGTGATGAAGCTAAAAAGTGAATCCTAACTATGGGTTTGCTGTGATATGGAGGTATCTCCCATATAGACAAGGGTCCATCAGTTTCGCTGTTTGGCAGTTTCAAATGGAAGTCCACGCCACTGCTATATACCTCAATAAACTGCACAAACAAACAAACAGTAAAACATATGCAGATTTTCAAGATTGTATCACAAAATTATATTTAAAATATAAATTGTATAGCTGATTTTCATATATGTTTTTTTTCTTAATGATAACTACATGATAAGGATCCCATAATTGATATCAGTATTGTTTAAAATTTAAATATTTTGAATGCTAATCATAACTTAATAAACTAATATTAGTCAACTGTTCCTGAACACCATGAAAAAAACAACTTTTTTTAAAATATTCTGTTCCACAATAAGAACCAAGAAAACAATTCAGTGTCACAATAAGATTGTATTCAATAAAACAAAAATTTATATATTTTCGCAGGAAAATCATACAAAAGCCTTGGTTGAATATACAACTTTGTAACTGCATAAATAAGCAGCACCTTTTCAGAGAGTGAACATGTTTCCAGCATAGCCACGCAAGGTAGAAAAAAATATTTAAGACCAAAACTAGCTAATTTTTTGTTTTCTTTGACCGATTAGATGTACAACTATATAGTGGGGTGAATAACTTAAGGATTTTCTTTCAACCGTACACTTCTATAAAGAAACATGAAATTTACCACATAATTACTAGGTATATAAGAAACATTTTTGAGGTAGGGCCCCCTTAGCCACCATCTTGGCTCAAAATGGCAGCCAAAAAAAATGTTTTTTTAACCTTAACATTTGAGATAAGCATTTTAGAAAATAAAATTTCAAATAAAAATTGTAGGTATTGTTTTACACTGTTTTTTGATTAATTTAATATCAACGGAGATGCTTAAAAAATAAATAAAAAATTAGAGAACCATGTGTTTTTTGAATGATTTGTGTAGAAAACTCCGGTTGGAGATTACTATGCCATTTGGGAATACCTATTTTCTAGGTTTTTAAAAAGTTCTATTACATGCAACATATTCTTCATGACAAAACTATAAAAAGCATTATTCTTAAATTGTTTTGGGGAAAATATTTCTGAAATTCAAGTCCCTTATTTAAGTAATTTCCTATGCATATGTTTTTAGTATGTAGCTACGGTCTTTCTAATTATAATATAATATATGATAGAAATTTGGATAGTTAATATTCCAAATAATGAGTATCTATGAGCACATGAATAACTAAACTCCATTGTAAAGTGAGATGGAAACAATCAGTCCCAATTGAGGAACCAATAAAGAAAAAGAATTTAATGTTGTTTCATGAGCCATAAGAAAATATTAAAATATGGCTTGAGTGCTTTTGAACAGGGAAAAAGTGATGCAAGTCTCTCTGTGAAACTATACGTATTGGATGTCAGCACAGAGACTCAAACATGGAAACATCTTTATGCATGAAAATCAGGCCTTGCCACCATCACTTCCAGAATGTGAAAAATTAGGATAAACTGCAAAATCAGAACTCCTTCGGTGTTTTAATAAACTATATGAACATAATGGTGAAGCACTCAAGCTTCAGCTGCAATTATGGTCCACTTAATAAATCCTTGAAAAGTTACTAGAACCTTGAAAGACTACACTGAGATGTTTGCCAGAATACTTTGTTTATAATTGGCAGAAAGTAAAAAGAATGAGGTTGCATTCGACGGATATCAAGAAGATAGCCTTAAGTTTAAAACAAGGATTGCTTGTGGAATAGTAGTATGATGCTGAGTGACTGTAGACACTTTGATTCCTAAGAAATGGAACATTTTATTATCTGTGGGCAGAAGCAAATCAGAACGCTGTCCAGAATTATCTCTAAACAGAATCAGCATGAACAAAGTAAACAAGCCACAAAGGAAGCCATTACCACAGTTGGAAGTAACATCATAATATATAGTAAAGTGTCAACACTCAGATCTTAAACCATGTAATCATGAGGATCCTGACAGCCGAAATTATGGCACACCTGTGAAGCTTCCAAACAGGAAAACAAACTTGTCATAATCATAACTGATGTTGTTACACTTGCTTAAGCATTTTACAAATAACTGCAACTGAAGAGACTATAGATAGCAAAACTTTCTGGTATATTCCTGTCCACAATATTTATGAAAAACTTGGGAAGGAAAAAGTATTTCCATTTGTCCCTATGTTTACAGATGCTGACTCAACATCATCTTTCTCAGGTCATGAAAATAAAATGAGCTTGGGAAACATTAAATCTTCCACAACATTTATTAGCTATGTGGACTTAGGTGAATTACTTTAAAAATATTATTGGTTTGATTTTGAAATTATTTGACAAAATTCAAAATAAACTACCATTATTTATAAGGTCACATGCAAGAAATATTATATACCTGAATGGCTGTTGAGTGTGGGTTGTAAATGCTGAGTAATGGCGAGAAAGTAGAGTTAAGAGGAATATGGATCCCAACCATTGGCCGCAGTCTGTACGGGCTAAATACACTCGACCCTTTGACCTAGAACAAACATAATAACACATTTTCAAACTTACAAATGGAACCCTTATTTTTAACCTAAGTCGTGACATTGATATGGTAAATGTGTATCCTATTATTTATATTTAATCTACCCTAACAATGGTATGTTCAACCATACACCTGAAACTAGTATGTTAAACCCACCTCTTATTTTACCTATCATGACTGTTTAACATATTATAATGTAACAATGTTCAAACCTACTCTTAGCATTGGTATGTTTAACCATACACCTGAAACTAGTATGTTAAACCCACCTCTTGTTTTATATATCATGACTGTTTAACATATTATAATGTAACAATGTTCAAACCTACTCCTAGCATTGGTATGTTTAACCATACACCTGAAACTAGTATGTTAAACCCACCTCTTATTTTACCTATCATGACTGTTTAACATATTATAATGTAACAATGTTCAAACCTACTCTTAGCATTGGTATGTTCCACCTTAATCCTAATACTTATATAAAAGTTGTTCTATACCCTTAGGCATGATTTCAATCAAATATTTTTACTAAATAACTATTTTAATCAGGTGGTTTAAAAACAATATTTTTAACCAAGGTTACCTAGCCGATGCATTCTAATTTCAAATTAAAATCAAGCTGAGACAAATACTATTGAGAAAAATGTTTACTCTTTTATCACTAATGAATACCATTGCCCATTGGTGAGAGTTAGTCAACAGATTAAAGATAAATAAAATGGAACTTTCTTTTAAGCATCGTACATTTTGTACTAATTAAGCTTATGAGTTAGGGATGAGGAAAGTTGAATTTAGAGGGCGTACACCCTCATTTGTGTGGAATGAGAGTGAAAAACTATTTTGGAAAAACCACCCTCAGTACAACTGGCTGGGATTCGAACTTCAAGTTCCTTGTTATCGGCAGTCTAGTCTGTTGCGAGAGTGACACCTTGGACCATGCGGTTACCGAAGTAAATCAAAATGGAACTTGGGACACTTTATTAGCTAAAGTGAAATCCCAGTGCAGTTTATGTTTTATTACAAATTATAATTCTAATTTAATTAATTATCAATTATAAATATAAACATAAAAACTAATAAAATGTGTGCAAAATTGAGACAACTTCACCAGTAACTATATTATCTTTAGATTGAAGTTTTAATATCAGCACAAGCAGTACCTTGTACTTGAAGCTACCCTCTGAGGTATGGATGAAGAGATGACTCTGCATATGGCCAACCTCTTGACCCAAGAAAACCACACTAAATGTTGTGTTCCCATTGGGCTGAATAATCTGAAAAAGTAGCACATTAAGATAAAGAGCTAGATTTAAATTCACAATAAGTTTAAATAATTATTTCAAAGGTACGTTGACTTTATTTAGTAGCCAAATTTAATATAAAAATAAAACTATCTCGCAAAAAATAAATGGTATAGTGACCCACATAGATTTTCTCACGCATTTACCTTAAAATAGAACCATATGCTTATAATTCTAAAAGTGGGAGATAACTTTCATGTTCCCATGTAAGGAAAGACTATTTATAAGAGATAAAAGGGAACGCCATGTTTAAAACGGTTACGGCCATCAAAATTTATTTAAAAAATACATTTGCCAAAAACTTGTACACATTGTTTTTATCAAATATTTTTTCAAATAAAAGTGTGTCATTAACTTTAAAATGATAAGTTATTTAGTATCTCAAATAGTTGTTAAGTTAATTTAATTTTTGTCTATGGCAGTTTATATGCTTCAATTTTAACAGATAGGAAAGAACAGTGGCAAATGTAATTGCTATTTTTTTTACCTTATTTTGGATATTGGCTTGTGAGATACCCATTACTTTTCTACACAACTTTTTGAAAGTACCAAACTGACTCTTCAGATGTTTTGTGAATACAATGATTGTTTTGGTTAATGGCTCCTCAGTAAGCATAATGAAGAATCTTGTTGAATTGATCGAGTTCAGCGAATCATTGTCTTGGTTATTTTAATGGTTAATTACTAAGCACAAATTAAAAAGTGGTTAAAATAATTAATGGATACATTTTAACCATTGTAGGAAAAAAGTCAATTAAAAAGACTTTTGTTGAGGTTGATTTTATGATGATCAGAAGTGTCTTGGTCTCTATCATTTTGGTTAGTTTATGAATGTGAAATAGTTATATAGTTTACATATATATAGATAGAGAGCAAGAGAGATAGGAAATGATAATTCAAGCACAGCAACCATAACCAAGCCCTAGTGTAAAATATAACTACTGGTATCTCACATCAAGACTTTACAATACTATTAGTGAAACCAAGGTACACAAGACGACCTAGAGCAGAGGTTCACAAACTTACTCGACTTGCGAGCCCCTTTCACAACCATCTGAGTTGCACAAGCCCCCTGGTAAATAAATATCCATAGCAACGCACTTAATTTTATACCTAATTTTTATGAAATTTAATTATTAATTTGTAATCAAAATTTTTAATACTTTTAAATTAACCTACTATAGCTCAGTAGGTACTTTGGGATACCCTACCAAATATGATGAAATGGTATTGAAACACCTTAAATAAAAGTTCAAATAATTATACATTTGTTTTAGAAATTAAAACTGAAATTAAATAAGCAAAGTACTGTAGTAAAATGTTCTTATCTTTACTGTCAAATATTATCACATTTCACATGTTTTTTTAAAGTGGTACTGGAAATTGCAACTTTGACATAACTGAAATACCCTCCTTTAATCACATCATCCCATACTGATTTAAGTTTCAAAATTGTTAACAAGTTTTAACAGCTACTCACTTCTTCAAGTGACTTAGTGAGAAAGATGCACTTGCTTTGAATGGCACAGAGCTTTAAAGTCAGAAACCACAGACAATAAATAATGTCTCAAGTCACTTTCAGCATTGAGCCTGTTTCTGTATTTATTTTTTAAATAGGCATATGAAGAAAACGTTTCTCACGCAAATATGTAGAAGAAAATTGAAGCAAAGCTGTAATAGCTAATATATTTTCTAAAAATTAGAACTTCTCCTTTAAACTTAACCAGAAATCAATTAATGACAAAGATTTGTAGTTTTTCTTTGTTGGAATGTTGGTATTCTTTTATGACAAGTTGTAGTTGTTTAGTGTAGCCATATTTGTGGTAGCGCATGCTAAGCGTGTATCTTTACTAAACAATAGACAGTCGAGTCATGCCCGTTATAGTTTAGGGACGCACATTCGTGACCTCGTTACTTGTAACTTTATTGTGCTGGCTAATGTTTGCTTTATTGTGTTATCTTGTTTCGGTTCACTTGACCCACGGCGATCTTTCTCTAAGAGGTTATTGTTGGGACTTGAGTAATTCCATCCACTCAATAGAGCATTTTAGTAGATGAGCCTTGACATGCAAGAAGATAGGCAGTGCCTTCTAAATGTTCTTTAATGTCTTCTTTGACTTTTGTTTTATTATTCTCTATGATGTATATATGATCTGTACTATTGTTTACAAGAATGAACAAATACTCATGAACAACTTTGCTTTGTGTTTTAAATATGTACAAGATTATGGAAACCATTAATTGATGTCATAATACCATTTATAACAGGTTATGGGACCAGATACGTTTTTAAGATTCAAGTGAAAGTTTAAACAGAAGTTTTGAGTGTTATTCGTGATCGTTTGTGTGCAGCACTACATCAGTTCGTGTTGGTTAGCTTCTGATTCGATTGAACTCAAAAATTGTGCTCGAAATGTCATCAGTTAATGTCAGTAATTAGAATGAACAAATACTCATGAACAACTTTGCTTTGTGTTTTAAATATGTACAAGATTATGGAAACCATTAATTGATGTCATAATACCTTTTACAACAGTTATGGGCCAAGGCTCGGAAGTGTGTGTCGCGTAAAAGAACAAGTTTAACATAAAAGACAAACGGGCGCGTGAGAGTTCCGAGATCGAAGCCATGAACACCGCGAATGTATCTAGGATTGAACTTCTAGGCAAAGACAATTATGACACCTGGAAACTGCAAATGCAGGCCGTGTTAAATTAAAGCCGATTTATGGGAGTTCGTAAACGGTGGCGCGTTAAAACCTGACTTGACGAACGATCGTGCCAACGAAGCCAACGTGCGAGAATTGATGCGCAATGATATGAAGGCGCGGTCGGACATAATTTTGTCTATATCCTCGAGTGAACTCAAGTAAGTGAAAAATTGTGAGACATCACGTGAAATGTAGCGGAAATTGGAAGAGATATATCAATTTAAAGGCCCGACAAGAAAGGCAAACCTTTTGAAGAGGTTAACAGAAAATGGTGGACATGAGTGATGTGCGCGCGCATCTAAACAGTTTTTTCGACTCTGTAGACAAGTTGAACTACATGGAAGTCGCGATCAACCCAGACTTGTTGACGATTTTATTACTCTACAGCTTACCCGCTAGTTTTGAGAACTTTCGGTGCGCCATTGAATCTCGTGACGAATTGCCAACCCCGGACGCGCTTCGCATTAAAATCATAGAAGAAAGTGATGGTCGTAAGAGCGATGCGTGTAACGCGTCGTCGGGTGCCATGTTCGTAAAGAAAAATGGCAGCTGGCACGATCGGAAGGACAAACCCGAAGTGAACAAAAGTGATTGAGAGAAACAAAGAGGCGCGCACGTAATACGATGTTTTAAGTGCCGAAAGTCTGGGCATAAGGCGAACGAGTGTCGAACCAAGGACAAGAAGGAAAGTGCGAAATGTACGGATAACGTATGCTTAAACGTTTCGGCATGCAAGTCGAACGATCAAAACCGCAAGTGGTGTCTGGAGAGCGGCGCGACAACGCACTTGTGCAACGAGACAGAACTCCGCGAAATGTACGACACCGGGCACGGTGCGCTAAACCTTGCAAACAGCGCGACAGCAGACACGGCAGTCGTAGGCAAAGCACAGTTTGTGGCGAACGTATTCGGTGACAAGAGGAACGTAGCGCTAGAAAATGCAATGTATGTACCCGACTTAAGAAAGAACCTGTTGTCTCTCAGTAAGATAACGGATCGTGGATTTGATGTTTGGTTTCAAAAAGACGGTGCCATTATACAAGACTCGAACGGTAATACTGTACTAAGTGCAGTCAGAGTCGAAGATCTGTACTATGTGCGTGAATTCAAACAGGACGTGTGCTCTGTCACTTCAGTTTCGAAAGAAATTAAAGTTCCGTTTGATTGGTTACACAGACGCCTAGGTCACACTAATGCAAAATAAATTGTGGACGCCGTTCGTAAAGGTGTCGTGAAGGGAGTTGTGCTAGCGGATTCAGCAAGTAAGTTGAACTATGACATTTGTGTACGGGGGAAAATGACAAGGGCCCCGTTTCCCAGCAAATCAAACCATCACACAGACGTCTTGGACGTGATACACTCAGATGTATGCGGACCCATGAGGACAACGTCCATGGGAGGAGCGAGGTATTTTGTCGAATTTATCGACGACAGCACCAGATGGTGCGAGGTTCGATTCTTAAGGTCAAAGGCTTAAGTACTCAAAGCTACTATTGAGTACATAGCCCTTGTTGAAAATCAGAAGGGCAAAACTGTAAAGTGCTTGCAGTCCGACAATGGTGGAGAATACATTAACAAAGAGTTTGATGAGTACTTGAAAAGGCGAGGGATCACTAGGAGGCTGACTGTCCCGTACAACCCAGAGCAAAACGGCACAGCGGAAAGAAAGAATCGCTCTCTTCTTGACGTCGCTAAGTGCCTTCTGATGGAAGCAAAATTGCCCAAATCCTTTTGGGCTGAGGCGGTTAATACAGAAAATTACCTCCGAAATCACATACCAACAAAGAGCTTGGATGGTCGAACTTCATACGAGAAATGGACCGGTGGAGTGCCGGACGTATCTTCCTTCAGGGTATTTGGGAGTGAAGTGCTCTATCTGGACAGAGAACCCAGCAGAGGAAAGTTTGACTCTCGTGGACAGGAAGGGATCTTCCTTGGCTATGCGGATGAGTCCAAGGCGTACCATGTGTGGTCACCCAAGAAGTGTCGAGTGGCGATAAGCCGTGACGTCAAATTTATGGAGGATGTCAAGTCTCGTTTGATAGCCAGACCCCAAATGGACCAGGATATAAACATGAAGGGCGAAGACTCTACACAAGCTCGGCGATTTGTGGACATTGATTTGCCTCCAACGTGCCACGCTGAAGATGATAAGCCAATCACACGCTATGAGGACGGCGAAGACGAGGTATTCTTCGGCTTCGACAACACCGTTGAAGCGTGTGTACCATCACCTGATGGATCAGGGCAAGATGGGGACATATCTTCCACCCCCGATGACACTGCACCTAACATAGATGTGCGTCAGGAAATTTATCACAAAACAAGGGGCCGTGGCCGGCCAAGGAAGGTCAGGTCAGGTTCGAGGGGAAGACCGAAGAAGCAGTACCAAGTCATTTCAAATCTGGCCGAAAACGCCGAGGAAGCTGAGTATACGTTTCTCTCGGAAATACCTATGAAGGTAGCGATGTTCGGCCCCGATGCGGGCGAATGGCACCAAGCCATTGGCACCGAGATGAAATCCATCATGAGGAACAGGACTTGGATACTCGTTGATCGTCCTAGAGGTCACAAAGTTGTCGGAAGCTGAATTGTTCTAAGGAACAAGTTCCTATCGGATGGAAAACTTGAAAGAAAAAAGGCACGCTTGGTTGCTCAAGGTCTTAGTCAGCAACCCGGCGTTCATTATACAGACATTTGCTCCAGTGGCTCGAATAAGTTCCATTCGCCTCATGGCATCCAATGCAGCCCAATACAGAATGAATATTAGGCAATTTGATGTAAAAACTGCATATTTGAATGGGCACCTACAAGAAGAGGTTTATATGGAACCACCGAAGAACATAGGAGAAATCCTTCAGGATATTGTTGATTTGGAGGGCCAAAGTCAGATCGGGATGAAGGCAAAGGTCATGTTTGAAGAATTGAGTAGGGGGGACAAGGTTTGCCTCGTGAAGAAGTCACTTTATGGTTTACGACAAGCTGGAAGGAGCTGGTACCTTAAGCTGGACGAAACCTTGAGCAGTCTGGGTGCGACGTCTTCAGTCTCAGACCCTTGTTTGTTCCACATTGGTTCAGGAGAAGATGTTATACTAATTGCGACATACGTTGATGACATCCTAATCGCATCCCGTGACAGGAAGAGGATTGCTGAACTTGGAAGAAGAATGGCCAAACACTTCGATGTCAAGGATTTAGGCTAAGCAAAATCTTGCCTGGGCATAGAGTTTAACCAGATGGAAGGACAGTTGACAATGCACCAGCATGGCTACGTACGCGATTTTCTTTCGCGGTTCGGCATGTCCTAGTGCAAACCTGTTGCCACTTACGTGGATACAAGCTTGAAGCCGAGGAGAAATTAAGAGCAGTCGAAAGGTGATCTAAGGCTTCCGTAGCGCGAGCTGGTCAGGGCTCTTACATACTTGGCATTGACTATAAGGCCCGACATATAATTTGCTGTAAGCCATCTGGGGCAGTTTAACAAATGCTATGGTACCGATCACTGGAAGGCCGCCAAGCGTGTATTACGCTATCTAAAGGGTTCCATCAATGTGGGGTTAACCTTTGGCTCAAGATCCAGGACCAATCAGAGGATTTGTAGATGCAGACTGGGGAAGTTTTCCCGAAGACAGGTAGTCTTACACCGGGTATATATTCATGCTACATGGTAGATCGGTATCCTGGGAATCAAAGAAACAGCGAACTGTCGCCCTGTCAACGACAGAGGTAGAATACATGGCTCTGTCAGAGAGTGTTAAGGAAGCCGTCTATTTGCAGCGACTCCTCATCGAGATGGGTTTTGGCGACTTGGGCGAGATGGTTATCTTCTGTGACAACAGAAGTTCATTGAAATTGGCGAAGAATCCGATGTTCCATGCAAGGAGTAAACACATCGACATCCGTCATCACTTTGTGAGGGATATACTAAAACGCAAGGAACTTCGTGTGCTTCACATCTCAACGGATGATCAAATTGCAGACTTCTTAACTAAAGTTCGTTCACGGGAGGAGTTTACCTGGGAAAGGACTTTTTTCCCTACCAGAAATCTATTATATAGTAGAATATTGGTAAGAAAAAAGACCTTTCCCAGGTAAACTCCTCCCGTGAATGAACAATAAGGGACTGCCCAAGGTTAAACACTTGCAATGCATGGAATCAGCCATAATGGGTGATTTGCAATAGTGACTTTCTTTTGACAACCAACTCGAGGGGGAGTGTTGGAATGTTGGTATTCTTTTATGATGAGTTGCAGTTGTTTGGTGTAGCCATATTTGTGGTAGCGCATGCTAAGCGTGTATCTTTACCAGACAATAGACAGTCGAGTCATGCCCGTTATAGTTTAGGGACGCACATTCGTGACCTCGTTACTTTAACTTTATTGTGCTGACTAATGTTTGCTTTATTGTGTTATCTTGTTTGTTTCGGTTCACTTGACTCACGGTGATCTTTCTCTAACATTCTTTAATTCAAAATCAGTGAAAATTTCAAGGAGCTGCTCTTTTTCACACATGCTTAATGTGAAGGATTTCAAAACTGCTGTCTCTTCCAGAGGATTGCGAATCCAATTGTTATTGTAAATGGCTGGAACATATTCTCTGAAGGTTTTTCCAAGTCCCTTCACATCCTTTCTATTTTTGCCCAAAGAAATCTGATTTTCTACCATGAAGTTCGTTTGATTGCTAATTAAACACGTTTCCAAAAACTTGTTTTATGAACGACTTGATACGTTCTTGCACAGTAAAAACATTAATATTTGACCCCTGAAGAGAGTTTAAACTGTTCATGTTTGAGAAAATGTCTGCCAAATAGGCCAGAGCATTGAGCCATATTTGATCTTGCATGCACTTTGCTTTGTGAAAGGGATGGTTGCCAAGAAAAACGAAAACTTCAGTGTTTAAGTTCAAACAATCTTGTAAGAGTTCTACCTCGAGATAACCACCTGACTTCAGTGTGAGACGATAAACAGTTGTAAATGCTCCTCCTTTCCTCACAAAGTGCTGCAGAAATCCACCAATACAGAAATATTTTGGTGAAACCCTTGGAAAATTTTGTGAGCTCCTAAGAGGTTCGCGAACCACAGTTTAGGAATTGCTAGCCTAGAGGATACACTTTCATAAAAATGATGGCAAACCAAGATAGATAAAAAAGGAGAAGTATATAAAACAACCTAGCAATTGTATATTCCTGTACTCTAATGAATTTCCTAGATTTTAACAGAGGAATTGAATACCTATTATATAGCGCTAAGAGTATTAATGGCTAATATTTCTAATACTGCAGGGTTTTAATACTTACTCATTTTTTTTAATGTAGATACCATATGGTGAAAGGACCAGTGATGCCTGTGCTCGGGCCAAAGAAGTACATTTCTTGCCCGCACTAAAACCTCTATGGACATTAAATTTCTTTTGTTTCTTGTAACCCATAGTAACGTTGTGGATATATTTGTTGGTTGTGTATGTATTTTTTTGATAAGAAATGTATTGTTTGTGTTGTGATGAAGAACTGGCTATTGTGCGTAAATAGGACTATTTTATTGGAGTGTGTACTGTTGTGGAAGATGTTGGTGAGAATAAATAACTTATAATTATTGTTGTGGTGTTAACCCATAGAGTTATAATATTTTGTTATCCAGCATACCCGTTAGTGGCGAGTTCGGGTACCCAGAGGCCCGAGGTTAAGTCCGGGTTGTTTCTACACTGGCGCCAGCCGGGCAGGCTAATAAATAGTGTGTGGAAACAGGGATGTGGACTTATAAGAAGGCGAGGGAGCAGTGAGGGGGAGAGAACCCTTACAGAGTGGCACACCAATGTGGGGCTCGACGTTCGGTCACCCAAGACTCGTATAATTATTGTTGTTTGTTCAGCTTTGGGTGGTTCGATCAGGGCTTATTGAACTCGCCACGACTAAGGGAATTATGGAGAGAAACGGCAGGAGGCGCTCCCATTCGTACAATACAAGGTCAAGGTCACTATCAGAAGGTGCGGCCAGGCGGGTAGTAATTGACACTCCACCAGGAATGAACCAAGGCACGGGTGAGGTAGCTTCTGGGAGTGACGTCATCAACCATCAGGTCTTAGTAATGCCACTGGAGGGAGACGCCGCTCAGCAGCAAATGTTGCCAGCAGAAGCAGTGTTCGACTTACAGGGTTTAGCGGTAATATTAACTTGTATGCGGGAGGAGATGACTGCTCTACGCACAGCCCAGGAGGGGGCTCGAACAGCGGCACAGGCAGAGTCGGAGATCGCGAGGGCGGAGCAACAGGAGGCGAGGGCGGCGCTCGAGACACGCCTGGGGGCAGTTCAAGCGTCCGTCCAAGAGATGCGCATTTCCATTAATGAGACACGTGAGACTTTCGGTAATCGTCTGGATGAAGTGCGGTCCGCGGTAAATGGACGCCTTGAGATGTTCCAACAACAAAACCTCGCGTTCCAGGAGCAGGTTGAGACCCGTCTGGAGGTGGCTGAGGTTAGTTTAAGGGCCAGAATGGAGGAGAGGGTCCTCGAACTAGTGGCTCCGGTGGAGGCACGTTGCAGTCAGTTCGTTGCTCAAGTTGGGGTACTGAAGGAGGAGGCTGAGAGGGAGGCTAAGCGCCTACTCACTGAGGCTGAGGCCAAGAGAGAAGCCGCGAGGGTTGAGGCAGCTCACATCCGGGAGGTGGCGCAGCAGGAGGCAGTGAGGCTCAGCGAGGGATCTTCACCACCACAGGCCGTTTGGGGGTTGGTAGACGCTCTTGGTGCGCGCCTAGGCTTACAAATGATGGTTGACCGAGTTCCTCATTTTAACAACCACACGGGGGAGAATCCCGTAAACCACCTCAAGAAGTTGAGTAGTTTGTGGGACGGTCAGGAGGTTCCTTGGAGAGAGAAGAAGCGTCTCATTGAGGCATCGCTGGAAGGGGTGGCGTTGTGTTGGTGGTCCAGCGTAGAGGAGGAGGTAGACTCGTGGTCCACGTTCGAGTCTTTGTTCCGGCAGGAGTTCTGGTCGCCCGAGATACAAGGGCTTACCCGAGCCACTCTACACGCCATGAAATATCGTGAGGGCGGGAATAAAAGCATGGAGGCACATTTCCTCACTCTGCTAGATAGGAGCAGACACCTGGATGTGCCCATGACTGACTCAGAGCTGGTTAACGTGGCCCTGGGACAATTCCCACTACGAGTTCAGGAAGTGTTGGGGGCGGTAAGGTATGGAGGCGGGGCGGATTTCCGAAGGGAATTAAGACGACTGGACCACATAGAACAGCTCCGTAGGATGGCCAAGGTACCATCAGGGGAGAAGATACCTCAGGGGCCGAGACCCCAACAGCAGGTCCAGCAGCCTGGGAAACTAAAGGGGTCGCGGCCAGATGTTGTGGCTCCACCCCCACAACAATGGGGTTGCCGGGGTTTCAGCCAACCCTCCCCATCGGGATTTCTACATGGGAGGCCACCACCTACGTACCAGAGGGGGCAAGCCAGCCCACAGCCTCGAGTATCTGTGACCCAGGTGGGATACCCTCCTGGACCAATGTGGTATCCTTTCTGGGAGCCAGCTCCAGGTTTCCCACCTCACACGAGAGAGGGGAACCTCTACGGTCAAGTCACCGATGAAGGGGTGTACGTCAGTAACGACGCTCGTGATAGTAAGGAGTTTATGGGCCATGCACCTGGGGGCGGCTCCAATAACAAGCGGAAGAAGCGGAAGGGACAAGGAAGGAGCAATGCCTATGTATTGTTCGACCCAGGAATCCAGCAGGCGCGGGGTGTATTCAACTCAGAGTAGCTCAAGCCGTGGAAACCGGACGTGTGAGCGACATTTTAAGTAACTTTTTTAATTATAATATTTTTATTTTTTTTGTTTTGTGTACATAGTTTGGTGTGGTATGCTAAGCCCGCGTTTATCTCACAGAATTCGTGTCAACCGAAAACCGAACCAGATAGAGTAGGTTGCGCTAAGAGGCGTTGAGGTGGCACGTTTTCTCTAAGGTGTCGTTTTTGTTGTGTGTAACGTACATCTCTGGAGAACAAACTCGAGAAAAAGTGAAAAAATTGTTTGTCAAATCTCTTATAATTTATATATTTTTTAAAAAAAGTGTTCTTCTCTGAATGTATAGTATATATAAAATAAAACAAAATTTGTCCTTTTTAATTAAAAAGAAAAAAGGTTAACTAAGACACCATTCGCTCATTTATGGGTTACTTAGAAAACATTGGCTAATATTTAGCTGAAGTACATCTTTATAATTTTGGGAATATTTACTGTACATGAAATGTGTGGCCTTGTGAGGAATCTGTGAAGAGCCCTCCTAATGACAAAAGTTTGCCCACCCTTGATATAAATTAAGTGAAGTATTTAGTTCATGGGGAAAACATTACCTTAATATGTTCAGTCATGTGATGTACTTACTTTGTGTTCAAAAAAGGAACTGTGGAATTGTGTTGAGCTTCCAGATATTGAAGACATGTATATAGTTTTGTTATTGTTCATGTTATGAACAGTAACTCTTTCATGGTGTGGAAATCCCAGATGTCTGGAATCAAAACCACAAAATATATTTAATAGAAAATTATATTTATCTATTCACCCAGCAAATTAACAATACCCTATTATAGATGTCTGGCTAGAATTGTGACTAAATTTATCAAGTCTATAGAAGTAAATGATAAGCCTATTTCCCGGGAAAATATTGACATCTCAAAACAAGTAGACTTTTATTGACTTCTAAAACTTTTTTTAGCATATCTTACTACTTGTTCAGATTTTACACATATTTACTAATTATGCTAATGAGTTAGGGATGAGGAAGGTTGAATTTAGATTAAGTGTAGCCACATTTGCATGGAGGTTGAGTGGAAAACCATTTTGTAAAAAAAACTGTGTATACCCTACCGAAATTCGAATCCTGATTTTCCAGTAATTGACAGTCTAGTATAACATGAGAGTGATGATGTAAATCATGCAGCCACCGAAGCAGGTTAAGACATTGTTAAAAACAGTCTACTCTCATTTTAAACCTTTATAAAATATGAGTCCCTATCATAGAATAATAATAAATGGTGATTACTCAAATTGTAGGATAAAATTTCGGCATGGTTCTTAATTTTCTTGCAAAAAAGAACTTTCTTGTTACCAAATTTTAGTACATTATTATTTAGGATTTCAACTCAATACCTAGGCTATTAAATTTGTTCATCTTATACAATTCAAATCACCTAAAACTTCCATTATGTTTAAATCCCCTTAAATAATACTTCTAGAGAGAGACTTTTAAGTGAAAATAAAATCCTTACCAGCTCCTGTTGTTACACTCCACCATGAACCACCACAGATAGGACCTGCCCTCAGGCATCCCCTTCCCACCAAATCAAGAATTCTTAATTTACAGACCTAGAATTACTTACCTGGTCACACCTTATGTTTAAAGTTTGGCTCAGAAATACATTATTTCCCTTGTGTTTTGTACTCAGCCATGGGCAGAGAGTATACACATTAAACAGGAGATCACATGCACCTCCTCACAATGACAACACAAAAAAATATTGTGGGATTTAGGTAGAAAAAAACTTTGATAAAATACAAACAATTATATTTTGGGACTAACCATGATTTTATTTCAATATATTATGAGTATTATTTTGTTGGTATATGACACAAGTGACACCTAAAGATAATATTACTTGATGTATTACAATTATTTTAGTATATTTTGTAAATGTGAAAAATTGTCTTCCTATCTAAAACTGAACCCCACCGCAAACAAGATGCATGCTAACCACTCGACAAGACATGTTGGCATTTATGTCAATCCTAAATTTGTTTAATACAAAAGTGAGTTCAGTAAAGTATGTGTTGTTTGGTCGCATGTGTATTATTTTTGAATAAAGGCTCTTAATATTTATAATTTTCTGAATCCTAACTTTTAAAAAACAGATGAAATCAATACCAGTGTGTAGTTCCTAGTTCCAGCCATCCAAGGAGCATTCAAATATTTGACAGCGAGGCCTTATCTTAGGATGGTGCTACAGGCTTACTTTCCTTACCCAATTTTATCACTGTGTGTCCAGTAGAAAAATCAGCTGAGCAAGGTTTGGCAGACCTCGAGGGACCAGGTAGGTAAGGCTAATTGGAACCACAAAGAACATGTTGAGCCCTATTCCTAACCCAAAACCTAACAAGTAGGCTCCAAAAATTAAAAAAACTAATAAATGTGGCAATAGGAGTGAGTTGTGTGAGTTATAAAAAATATTGAAAATCTGAGTACAACAACTGTACCCAGAACACGCAACTTAATCCAGTTGCGGACTATACCTGACGGTCAGCCTCAACAATGGTTAAATGTACACCTGAACCACCCACCACAAACAAAAACCTCTTAAAAGTTGGGAAGTTATAAAACCTAAGGATATATAAGTAATAGTAAAGTAGCATAAATCGAGAAGTCAACAGAATTGATCATTTATTAAAAGAATGAACTTAATATTTGCAACATGTCAAATAAGGAAGAAGTCCTTATTTGAATTGATAATGTACAAAAATCGTGCTCATCATGACACAATAGTTTAGCTTGAAGAAAGCAACAATATATTAACAATTAAATTCTTGATCTTGGTTAACAATATCATACGTGAATGTCATTGTTTATTCCAATCAGTCTCCAAAGACTGTAAATACAAAACCTTGATCTTAAAATTCCTCAGGAATCCTCATTTTATAACGATAACAATAATTTGACTTGAGTAATGCCCGTAACTTTCAAAACAAATTTCGTAGTGATAAAAATGAAAAGTACTATACTGGCTCATCATATATATAAAAATTATATAATATCAATAAACTTTAATATCAATCCTGAAATTAACCAACAATATATTTGCTAACCCTGGTAAAAGAATTGTGTTCAACAATCAAAATTACTATAAAGTTTTCCAACCATCTCATCACTAGCGCTGTCCTACAATTAGCGCCCACCTCATAACTATAACCTTACTACTTAGAACTCAAGGTTAACCACAAGATTAATTCAAGTTAATAAATATTTCCAAGACCTAATATTTAATAAACATTTCCAAGATTTAATATTTAACCGAGCAAACCAAATTTGACTATTACTCAAAAGGTTTGAGATAAATAAACAATGAATAGGCCAAAGCATTTAATATCCCTATATTTAAATTATCTAAAGTCTCTGCTTAATCATGTGTGACCAAAGTCCAATCATTTCAATAAAAGAAAAGAAATAACATTATATCTAAAGAGAATTTAGAAGACAGAAAGTAAATAAATACGCCGAAAGAAAATTTTGCTTACATTTTATAAATAATAACCGAAGCCTCAGCCTCATCCAACTATTACCGAAGCATGTCCAAGAGTGCTCTATCATTTTCAAAACCAGTCTTATATATCATTCGGCACAACTCACGAAACACCGAATGAAGGGACCACACGGGGAGGAGTGATAATCCAAAGAAAATAAACAAGGGGAGTAATCCACATGCGATGGAATCTTCCATACGTTTCTAGACCACTTGGGACCAGCCTGGACACTGGGGTGACCCGGGTTTTTTGTACATGAACATTGGGGCGGCGCCGGCTCAGTCTATCGTGGCATGTTGTTAGAAGCCGGGCACGTTATTTGTGGCTGGGAGTGTGGTGTCCATAGCTGGCTCAACTGGGGTCGACATCCGTGCAATGGGGTAAGTCTCTGTTTTATGACTCAGATGTTTGTACTTGTAGCAAATGTTACAATGTGGTTGGTCAGATGGTCAAAGAATATAGAAACTAGGTCTGCTAGGATATTCTAGAGAGCTTATGTGTACAGGACAGTTACTTATGGCAGATTAAGGGTCTTTACATACGGGGTCACCATGGCTGCACTACCGCTTAGTTTGGTGGCGTTTTCTCCTGGAAGCGTGAATGCTTTTGTTATGCCACCAGCCAGTCTCAAAGTTGAGTTGAAAGAGACAGGTCCCTGTGTTTCTCTGTTATTACGTTTACATGAATGCTGTAAAAAGGGGAGATTTTGGATACACCCAATTTTACATGACAGATCAATGAAGGATATTTTTTAAACTTTGAACAGTGAGCTTCAACAGAATCCTGACAGGTTTTTCCTTTTTACGAGCATTAATATTGCATATTTTGATGAATTTTTATGATGTTTAAAAGGAAAATTGACTGGTGTGAACACCAACATAAGATACAGCATACCACCGGACGAAAATCAATCCTTGATTGAACTTCCAGTATGAAACTTTCTGTGTCAAAGCTACTTGTTTGTTGTTTTGGTACTTATTTAAAAAAAATACGAACACACACACGTCTGGCTGCACCCAACGATTGCGTCTTGTGTGAAGACCTTATCAAACAACGAAATTACGTGTTGGCGCTGCCAGCCTGGCTGCTCGCAAAATCGCATCTACCCACCACAACTATTTTGGCAGCGCCTCTGACAGCGCTGCCACCAACATGTGTAAAGGTCCATATCATACAATGCAAACATGTGGTGGCACAGCCATGGTGGTTCCGTGTGTAAGGACCCTAAGAGGAGATGCACCAAGGTTGCATTTTGTAGGATGGAACATGGAGGTCAACCACGATCAGATTTGAATTTGGAAGTGCAATTAGTACTTTCTCTCCCTCTTGTCACATGTCAGGATGATATTCTTTCTATTCATGCTTGTACATTCTGTTTCTTGTTTTTCCAGGACAATTTGGATATTGTTTTCTATCGGACACGCTGCCCAGCTAGTGAATTTTATAAAATATATTTATAATGCTACTTCCAGTTTGTATATATATTAAATTGATGTTTGTATGTACTCTAGCCCATCAAGTTCCACAATATCTTCAGGTCTATACAAACTCTAAGTTGGTCAAAGGTCAAACAATCTACCAGGATCTAGAGTCATGCAAAAAGAAATGGAAAAAGTGTACCCAAGTCAAACAGAGGTGGTGCACACTTAGTCACTTCTTCCATCGCACAAACTAATTCCCAGGAGAATTTTATGATTTTAATTGCGTGACAGAAGCATTTTGGATAAGCAATCCCACATCTCATATAAAACTCTTGAAATCTCTTGAATTTACATGCAAGAAGATATTGGGTTTATCTATGAAGCTTAGTTTTCTATCAGTGTTAATAGTTAGGTTAATTGGTCACATTGCAAAAAGAATACTCTTCTGATAGTCTTACCTGCTTTTATGAATATTTCTCTAAGCAAGAATAAATAAGTGGAATTAAATAGCACCTTGTGTTTTTAAAGTACGGAATGTGAGAGTTATTTAAGTTAGACAGCTTTTGAATAATACATAGACAATCAGATCCTAAATTGCATTTGGAAACATCTGACCTAATTAGAAGAGATCTTGGTGGATATTGATTGCAGTGACCTAAAAATGAATTTGTCTCTAGATATATTTATGCACAATAAAGTGTTGTTGTCAGTCACTATTGAATTATTTCATTTAATTTACATCCTAGATTTGTTGGCTTCTTCAGGAAAATATAATCACTGGAAAAGATTTGTGTGAAGAACCAAAGAAAGATTTTAAAGATCTATACTAGAATGATGAATATTATCTCTTATATTCCTAAACCATATCACCCATAACTAAATCATTTGAATATGATTAAAGAGAGCCTGACTTTATTCACCCACCCCATATTCAAACTTATAGATGTAGGGTAATGATATTTAATTTATATAATCATAAGATTACTTAAGTCTTTCTGTTCTAAGTATTTTTTTTGGGTAGGAATAAACAATCAGCTTTTGTGTCAATGGAAATAGATTTTGTTGAAGATAAATTGGACACAAACTAATAAGTATATTAAATATTTTTAAGAGAGAGGCTTGTTTTCATAGCTAAAATTTTATTCCTTTGCCATTTATTTTGGATGATAAAATCATACCTCCTTTTCTGTTGAGGCTTTTTTTCTAGGAAAAGGATATATGATTAGTACATTCGGGCATCCCTAGAGAAATGGTACATTAGTACTGATGAGATAATGGTGAGGTAGTGGAACCAGTGGAAACACAACTAACTTAAGCCTAATTAACCAAGCCCTGGTGACCCTTTTGGGGAAACTATTCAAGGTACCATCCGAGAATCAAACCCAGGACCCCTAGGCTCATAGCCAGATGCAATTACAACCACACCACAGGGACGGTTTAAGTATGACATGCAAAATGTGGACTCAAATTAAATTTTGAAAAAAAAACCATTTCAATCTTATGGAATAGTCCTTGAGCTATAAGTAATTGATATATGTATCTAATATCTTAATAGTAGGTCAGTTGGTTTATTGAAATGGGTTCTCAAACATTGCTACATTTTAGAGTCTTTGTTATTTTGGATCATTATTGTGCATTATTAGCCATACCATACTCATTTATTTATTTTATTTATTCAGTGCTGGAATTGTGTACCTGTTCACTAGGTACAACGTAATTACTTCCTTCTCTTGGGGGAGCAGACACTCAACGGTCCCTTGTATACAACTAAAGGACGCCTTCTTAGCAATAAACATTGAATATATCATATGTATTTAGATTGTGACAATAATCCATTACAAGAAGGAAGAAATTGTTCGGTAACAATTGTATTATTATAGTTATACTAAGTTATGGCACTTTTTTTTTTAATACAATAATCAAAACTGTGGATATTTAACGTGCGATAAATGTTTTAAGTTTTGCTCTCTAGCAGTGCCAGACAGAGTTACTGTTTCTATATTTTATAGTACCTAACAGCCTATTTGGGTTACTCACGAAATTGATTCAAGGAAATCTCTTTCATTTGTTGCTTTATTTGAAAAACAAATTTATAGTATTAATATGACAGTTGCTTGATCAAAACTTTATTTTGGTTAACATTTCAGAAGTTTTTGTTTCTCATAAATAAATAGAAAAATATATTATTTTTTTATTTCTCTGCTCTGACACAACAATGTGATGTTTCTGGGCTAGATCCAGAAGTAGCTACCACAAGTGTTTCAAGTGCCGCCACTCAAATTAAGATGTTAAGGGTGCACTTGATTTTAAATACATCCATTATAAATGCCACTAACCTTTGTTGAAAGTCCAAGACATCTGGGTCAAATCTAAGCTGTGTACTTTGCTTGTAGGCTGTTCTTCCATCAACTAGTTTAGGTATCTGTATTCTGGGGGGAAAACAAGCAGATTTATACTAATCATATATCTACAATAACTATAATAAATTTAATATTTCTCAAACAAGACTATACGATATTAAAACAATTTTTGTTGTTAAATCAAGTAGTCCTTAGTGAAGTAAGTACAGTTAAATGGGATAAGGTTGTGTTGTGTATTTTATCTTAAATCGGTAAAAGTTTGGTTAAAATCAGGAAAGTTTGGTTAGGGTTTAGGAAAGTTTAACCCAAATTTATTAAGTTTGGTTAAAATCAATTATATTTAACTAATTTCAGTAAAGGGTGATAGGATTAGGTTTTTCACATTTGTTTCAAAGAGACTATGAGAGGAATTTGTTTTATTGAATTGGATCTGCTTACTAATAGTCCCATCTATGATAAAAATAATTACAAAATCAATAAAACAATTTAGCAGTCATTATTTTAAATTATTTGAGGTATATAACCTGCACTTTCTGAACCAACTGATCATATCAGCACATGAGAATTTATATTAGCAAAGTGAAAGGGCCCATCAATTTTGTCGGTAAAGGTATTTACATATATTTTCCAAAGTTATTTTTCATGTCACAATTGACATTAAACTGATGATGGATTTACTTCCACTATAAAGGAAGTGGTGCTACAAATTGTGATTTTTCAAGAAAAATCTGTTGACCCGGCTGGGTTTGAACCCATGAACATCGGGTCCTGAGGCGAGCACTTTACCCCAAGACCATCGAGGTCAACCATTTATTTATAAATTGAGTGAGTTAATGGGGGGAAAACCGAAATTTTAACCAATGAGCTGAAAAACTCATTTTAAAATAGCAAAAAATTTAAGAGTAAAATAATAGAATGTGGCATTTAAAAGAAGCATTGTATTTAATTTATATTGATATAAACATTTATATTAAAATAGCTAAAGCTAAAAGCAAATATACTTATAATGTAGAGATTTATAATGAAAATACAGTCAAAAGTAATGACCGTGTCAAGCAAAGGTTACACATTAATAAGGGTTCTTGCTTTGAAAAGAATGAACATGTGTACTGTGACATGTTCTTTCTATAGATTGCAACTGAATCAAGTTGGCACAGGTATCTAATGTTGATATAGTACTGCCTTCATGTCCTTCTTTTCAATTCAGTGATTTGTTTCCTGGCATCTTGGTTAGTCACTCGCTTAGGTAGATAATCTTCATTTTCTTGGTCTTCTGGTATTTGAGTCTTTTGCCAAAATATGTTCAGAAATCATTTCCTCGTCTTAATTTCCATCTTAGCACTGACAGCATGGGCATCAATAGATGGATGATAAGGAGAGTTTAAGCCTCCCTTATCACGCTACAATATTTACCATTCTTTTATTAATCTTAACAAAAAATCAAAATTGTGTGTTTGGGATTTGGCTGTTATTTGCTATTAAAAACTTTTAATCATCAATATTAAAGTTAACAGAGATAAAAATGATAAAATGTAGCTTTCCTTCCAATCCCTCTTCAAAATCTTTCTTTTCATTTTATTCATTTCAATAAACTTGTGAAAAATATAATGCTTCTTTTCAATGGGTTCTGATACATTCTTTTTTTGTGCAGAAATTGGTTCATGAAACTCATAGTTCAGAATTATGGTTAGGTTAGATGCTATAAAACTATCTCCCACAAGGTTGAATCCCTGAAATTTCCTCTTGGGTGGGATAGGGGGTGTCCAACACCCTCCATAAATGGGACTCCAATCAACCCCTCTTTGGAAAACCCACATGGGTGACTTCGGTTGAAGGTGATCATCAATTCAAATACCACGACATATAACAAATGCAACAAAACTACCCTTCAGCACAACTTTGCAATAGCTGACTTGGCTGTCGCCACATGAAACCAGTCTCATTGCCAGGCTTGATAGACCTCAAGTGTGGCACTATACTAAATACAGGATGACACCTCCCTAAACTCAATGGAATGAGCCAGTTTCACAGATGAAACTGACCATTCAATTCTGATTTAGATAGGTGTCATCCTGTATTTAGTATAGTTCCACACTTGAGGTGTACTATCTGACTTTGAAAGTGGCTCTGTTTCGGGCATGTGTACTATCTACACACAATTTATTGTTCCACCACAGCCTTTAGTGCCCCAATTAAATGGAAAGATGTCTCAAATAAGCGGAAAAAATTCAGGTTAAATACTTGTTTTGTTTTTTTCTTCAAATTTTGTCTCAAATAAATGGCTTCTCCCAATTAATTGGTACTCCAATTAACCGAAATCAAGTGTAAAGAATTTAAAACCATCCTTATTTTCTTGAGTAGTTTGTTAGGAAGGAGCAGAGGTGGCAAATGAGTAATATTCACAGACAAGAGAGCAAAACTTTCATTATTACAGGCCATTCCCAAGTTTTGTCAGTTCATCCAACAGCTTAAAACTGTACTCCTAAGCAGATTGGCAGGAGCAGGTTTAAGTCCTAGGTGGGGACAATAGACATTAGTAGTACTGTACCTTACTACCTTACCTTATTTATAAAGCTAATTTTGCAAATTTAAATGTAGCACATAGATAGACAATAGTGAAAAGTGACTGAAAATTATATTTAGATTGACATACTTGTCATCAGTGATCATGCAGAATATATTAGATGACTGAATTGTATCCATTCAGACATTTGTTAAACACATACCACAAATAAAAAATCTGATTTGTATCCATTCTCATAATATCCACAAAATCCTGAACTGTATCAATTCAGAATGGTCTCCATTAATACAGTTTTTAAATAAACACTTTAACAAAAATCGTGATTTGTATCCACTGTAATTATTTGCATTATATCCACAAAATCCTGATTTGTTTCATTCAGACATTTTCTTAAACAAGCACCACAAATAAAAAGTCTGATTTGTATCATTTTCATAATATCCACAAAATCTTGAATTGTATCCATCCAATTGTGGTGCCGCTTGTCTGATCGATGGCAGCAGCAAAGACTTTCATTAATTCATTCTGTGCTTACTGGAGAGCAGCACTCTCTCTATTTTAATATAAAAAGTATATTTTTTTACTTATCGTCTTATTACTTTAAAATCTAAACATGGATTTTAAATTATTAGACTTATGTTTATAAACATTACATAATATACCTGTGTATAAGGTGAGTGTTTTATACACAATGGGATATATATTTTTTATATAATTTATATATAAATAGCCCTAGTATCATCTTGTTGCCGACCCTGTATTTAAATACTATATTATGAGTTTATGACAAATTGACAGCATTAATTACTTTAACAACGCCATTTTATTAAACTTTTGCACACGCGAAACTATCACCCACTCTAAGCAAAGATTCAAGTAGGTTACATCTCACACGGGGCATGGCAATGAAGAAACATAGTTTTTGTAATTGTATGCTTTTAATCTTCATAGATGTGTGTTAAGTGTCATATCCTATTATCTACAGATAATTTCATCAGTTTATAACGTAGGGCTACTAGGGTTGAAGATGGATTAAGAAATCTTATTTATAGGCTATCATACTCAACTTGAACACAGGCCAACGTTTTATCAGTGCTTTGTCATCATATGACAAGTTTTATATTTTTTTCCATCTCTATACACAGAAGCAAAACAAATCTCTAATGATAGCAAAATTAATATTGTAAAATAAATTATATATAAACCAAACAAATCAACAAAACTCCCATCGACACAGAACATTATTATCTATAACATGAATATTCAAAGAATGTCACAACATGGCAACAAAGTATTTAATAAGCAATAGTTATAGTTTTTAATACTATAAACAAACCCACCAGAACAAAACTTAACCTTTCAGGCGTCAACACATTTTCATGAAATTTCGGGAGCCCAAAATATTAAATTTTTCAAACTATTCAAAATATTAATTCATTTTAGGAAAGTCTTCCCTATGTACAAATGTTAAATTAGATCATAGTTATTTTTAAAAATCATTAATTTGTAAAGTATCCTTATATAATTCTTTTAAAAGAAACAAGAATAACTGCTGCTGCTATCTATCAGACAAGTGGCACCGCAATCAAATGGATACAAATCAGAATGGATATAATTCAGGATTTTGTGGATAATATGAGAATGGAGACAAATCAGACTTTTTATTTGTGGTGCTTTTTTAAGAAAATCTCTGAATGAAGACAATTCAAAATGGATACAATCCAGAATTTTGTGGATATAATGTAAATAATTACTGTGGATATAAAACAGGATATTTTGTTAAAGTTGTTTATTTAAAAACTGTCTGAATTGAGACCATTCAAATGGATACAATTCAGGATTTTGTGGATATTACGAGAATGAATACAAATCAGGCTTTTTATTTGTACGGTGCTTGTTTAAGAAATGTCTGAATGGATACAATTCAGCTTCCCCGAATAAACATCAAGTTTGCTTGATCTGGTAACCTGACAATGGGAAGGCTAGGGTTTGAATTCTGGCCAGTGTAATGAGGTTGAGTCTCATTATTCCTCTACACAAATTCAGGTATATTTCCATTCAATTCTAGTTTCCTCATCCCTACTAAAATAGTGCAATTAAATTTTAATATCCCGGACAAGTAGTAGGATGCAGAGCAAAGAATGAACTTATTTATTTGTCTTTAAATGAGCTCTCAGGATGTTCAGTTTGTCAACCCAACGAGCGAATAAATTGACTGCTTTATCATATTATATTTTAATGTTAGCACGTAGAGTGGATGTTGATTTTTTTAAATTTGCAAGAGTCTGTATTGCTAGTGTCAAAGAGATTGGGGGGTTTGAATCCTGACAATAGCAGAGTGTGACAGTTTTAAGAGTTTTAAGAGTTTACCTTAAAATTGAGGTGAAAGGTATCAAGATGACTTTAAAAGAATACAAACCTTGCCTCATAAGTTTCAGCATTCAAAAATACTTAGTTAAAAGATGAAATTGGCTGATTTAAGACGATGTTTCATATGAATTGTTGCAGTTCTGCTATCAAAGTAAATAGTTTCTCAATGTTTTCTATATGTTTCCTGGTTTTTAAAAATGTGGAGAAACAATTTGTAAACAAGGGAACCATATTGTTTGCACACAGTTAAACAAATATTGTTTCTCGCCCATAGTTTAGTGAGTACAAGATGTCTGCCAATGAGGATGCTATGGCTTGAGCTTTGAACATAATTAAAGACTATTCAAGAATACATAGAACCAGAAAATAGTGACTAGTTTGTATAGTGCTTTAAAAGGTTCATAGTATGCAAATAAGCTATAATATGCAAATAAGCTTCTGAGAGAACCGAACCTTGAAGACAGTGCAGTTGTTTTAGGAAATTCACTCCCATTTCTCCTGCAAATTTTGAAGTTATTTTACAAATGGTTGGTCCCAGGATAGGGAATGAATAGCCTGGGTTGTTTGTTGTCGACAATGTTGCCAAACCCATTCAAATAAACTGTTTCATGAAATCCATTTTAAATTAATGGCAAGAAACATTGTTTACTCTTCAGAAAGTACAAAGGAAACAGGAGAAAATATTTGTAGCTGTTTCCTAAAACACTAGAAGGCATTTAGGAAACAAGAGCAGCATATTTGCAAACAATATTTCCAGGTAAAATGTTTCCAACTGAGTACTAGACTTTAGCATTTACATCAGAAATTTTATTTTGAGAGGCCAATTCTTTCTCTTCAAGTAGGCAAAACTCTTTATAGCTATTTGGGTGGGTGGGAACAATGGGGGATAGATTTAGAGCCACCCCCTAGCCTGGGCAGAAAAAAATTATTTCATGAAAATAGCGTAGTGAAAAAAGTCCATTTAAAAATCGCTATTAGGAAGAGTCTCTTATCATAAATGCGTACAAGAAAAATGTCCACACAAAAAAATGTCCATTCATACAAACACCTATACAGAAAAATGCCCATACAGACAAAGGCTCCCACTTCACTAATAATGTATGACCCTATAATAATGATCTGTATAACCCTCACACAGTTGATGATGACTCTCGACAGGGCTTGTGTTTCTTGCAGGAATATAAAGAATAACTGTGCGCACTTCACAAATGGTAAGATCATTGATGGTAGCACTCATTTTAAATCGCTCACTACATAAAACAATCAACAATATACACTTAACAAAGTGAAAGCTGGAAAGTTAATTTAATCTAACGAAGACTAGCCTAACCAAATGCCTTGTGTGGTTTTTCCTGTACGAATATGACAGTGGGTGTGGTTATCTCTACGTACAATTTTTTGGGGGGATTTATTTCATTAGCACTTTTTTCCAGCTATAAAAAATGTGCAGCAATGGAAAAAATTGTTTTAATGTGTTCAGTAGATAGGTATCTGAAAATTATTATTATTAGCACCGCGTCTTACTACCCGTTCGGGTTATACGCACTTATGCTCATGTGTAATGGTAGTGTGATTGTGAGATGAAATGGAGGACCTACAGTTTAACGTGGAATCCGAACCACGGTGGAGGCCTGGAATTCACCCACATTCACAAGATGGCTTGTCAGAGGTTAAGGAAGGGTTTGGTTATCAGATAAATCTATGCCGGGACCGAGGATTGAACCGCGGCCGCCAGCATAGAAGTCTGACACCTTACCCCTAGACCGCCAGGTCACCGGTATCTGAAAATGTTTTGTAAAAAAGAATTGTGTTTGCACTTGTTTTCTTTTATATCAGTAATCAGGCTGATCACTCAAACTCAGTTCTATAGTAAAATTCCATCATAATTCCCTAATTTCATTTTTTTAATCCCAATTTTTTTTAAAAGGTTATTCCTCAATTTGTGAGACTTTAAATAGTTGAGTCTGAATGAAAATATTTTGTTAAAGTGTGTTGAACACACTACCAAATTTAAGTACTTGGGCAAATATCATTAATAAGTATTTCTACTCCTTGTCTAGGTCAGTAGATTATTGGAGCCCCACACAATTCATAGCAGATAGTCTCAATCATGCCTTTAAACATTTTAAATTACTTCAGGATGGGTCTTCATTAACAAAATAGATCCTAGCCGTCTCTTGTTGGAAGACTTCATCACAAGCCACCAAATATATAACCAATCCCTAATGCCTGAAAATAATAGTTTAAGATACAACCAGATTCTCTAAATCCCCTTAGCACCATTTTGAAGGTCTGGATTAAAAAAAGATTATTTCACTTGTGGGTAATCAGCCACCCACAAGTAAAGAGTAGTAAAGTTAAACAGTAGTATGCATACAAATTTGCTAATCCTAGTTAAATAAAAAGTCCCTGTTCCCCAAGTGAAAGCTGGGTCTAAGGACTCAGCCTGCGAAAATGCTTAACAAATGAAATGCTATTTATTAGAAATTACTCTCTTCTTTAAGATATTTAGTATGGTCCTCCCTCAGGAAATCATTTTAAATTTAGATACCCCTAAAAGTTATTTAGAGTGGTCCTCACTTTCGAATTCCTGACAAACGGCTAATTCAAGCACTTTTCCCAGATTTTTTCTTCGGTGCCCCAAATTCAAGCATAACTTATTCTCAGTTTTCCTGATTAAATATGAATCAGTGGTCCTTGTAATTTTTATTAATAATTTCTAATAAAGAAATATTTTGTCTTTCTAAAATCATATTTTATAAAAATTCACAATACAATATATCATTTATAACCATTCATCTTTAGAAAGACAATTGAAAACATTCATCCATTTTTTTGTTGTTCCATAGATATAAATGACTTTATGTTGGATTGTCACCTTTGCACATCATTGCCACAATAGTTTTTCAAATGTACAGTAGTATCACAATAATTCGATTATCCAACATTCCATTTAATCTGACACATCCTAATGGCGTGCAATTTACATTATTGTGCAGTATGCGCAAGAATATTATTTTCCTACTCCCATTGCTGCTTTGTCTGTCAGTGAGTCACATACCTCCATGGTTGTAGCTCTGTACGCCCGCCTTAGAGAATGTTTGCACTGTGTTCATTCATACTGTGATTGAGTTTTGCATTTTCCCATTAATGTACTTTTAAAGTAATTTTATATCCTAAATTTTGTTTACATAAAATAAAAGTGCTGTTATTTATTGCACTATAGTACTGTATTTTTACTCTAGAATAATTACTAGAAAACCTTATTTCATACTGATACTGCACTACTATTTACAGTAATTTGGATTTGTTTCTCTGCTCGTCCTCCTCCTCCTTCACCTGCTTTCGTATTATCAGACATTTCAATAATCCGACCACCTATCGGTCACGTTTAGGTCAGATTATTGAAACTCTACTGTATTTTGGCTACACAGGGTTTTTAATGAGTTGGAGAAACAAAAATTAGTGACTTTTTAGTGACCTTTTTTGACCAAAAAATGCCTTTGGTAAACGGTCAAACATTATACAATGTATATATAGGCATAATGCACTTGCAAGAACCATTAAACTTTAATTAGATGGTGAACGTTAACCTTTTCCTTGGTATCATGGTATAAATAATGAATTGCGGCTAGCGTATGGCATCATGGGTGGCTCGACATTCTACATGTGTTATGATGCATGGAAAAATCTAACAAAAATATTTTTGTGACTTTATAATAAAAATATTGAAAATTTGTGACTTTTCAGGGACTTTCGTGACCTTTTTTGCAATTATTCACTTTTCGGAACTTTCGGGACCCAGTAGATACCCTGTTATATTGGGGCTACCATAACTCGGCAACTATTGGTTAGAATATCTTAAAAGTTTTAACAAGATCATAAAACTATTCAAAGATACTATGCAATAAATCTTTTTAAAATCTAAATTGATGGGTTAAATGCGCTGAATGAGGTAACATGAGGTACCTTAAGTCTGACATGAAACCTAAAGTAAAGTTCGTTCATGGTAGGAGTTTACCTCTGAAAGGCCTTTTTCCCTACCAGAAATCTATTATATAGTAGGATATTGGTAGGAAAAAAGACCTTTCAGAGGTAAACTCCTACCGTGAATGAAGTATAGGTGCCTTCATGAATATTTACTAACGTGTAACCTAGGTACATGAGTGGTTCTCACTCTGTTGAGCTATAAATGTAGGCATCAGGGGAGAGGGGTTTTCATCCCTAGTCCCTTGAAACACACAAACAAATGATGACTAGTATAAAAGGAATGTTTATTTCCATGCAACCTAGGTACCTGCAGGAATATTGACTAGCCTGTAACTTAGGTACCATAAGCTATGTTTATTTGCATGTAGCCTAGGTACCTCCAGGAATGTTGACCAACATGTAGCTTAGGTAACATAAGGAATGTCTATGTGAATATAGCCTAGGTACTTGCGGAATGTTGACTAACATATAAATTAGGTTCCTGCAGGAATGTTGACTATCATATAACTGAGGTGCCAAAATGATTATTTATTGACATAAAACATAGGAGATAGTTTAAGAAACTCTATATATAAATAATAACAGTTTTAGCAAACCTTATAATAATAATAAATATATAAATTTAATAATGAACCTAGTTTGAGTCAGACTTTTGTCCAAATGGTATGTAGCAAATTAAATAATAATTTTAATTTTTAAGGATGAACCAAGTAATGATCATCATATAATTATTAAGGCTATGAGAAATTTAAAATTAATTAAAACCATTTGAGCACCAACTGTAAATCTTGAATGAATGAATGATACTTGCTAAACTTGAGTTGTTTCCAACTCTGCAGCAAAATGTTATTGTGAGAAATGGACCATGATTACCTGGCCACAGAGTCATCCCAGCTGATGGTAATTACTTGAAAAGATAAATTGATTTTAAGGGGAGGGAGTTGTGGGAGTAATACACACATGAATAACACACAAAAAAACACTAGGATGCTCCCACAAAAACAAGTCCCTCCAAGCATCTCACTAATAGACTTTTACTCGCGGAGTAAATTTAAGCAAGGCCTTGCTTGTTGACTGTTTGATGTCATTGTCATACATTTTTAATGATTAGTTGAAAGGTTTACAACACATCGCATGCTAGCCTCTACTTTTATTCCTCTTTTAAATCAATATTATGTGACCCAGAGAGCCATATCACCTATCACAATATGTAGACTAAACAAAATATATAAGCTACTGGATACCTAATTTAATCTAATTTTTTTTAAAGCTGTTTCGCAAATTAGTTAATTTCCAAAAAGTAGCAGTAGATAGTAAAGCAAATACCAAACCAATATACACATTTGATGCAAGAATAAAGGACCATGAAGGGTAGAGGTTTCATACTGAAAACAATTCTAAGTAAATTATTTTGCAAACGTAGCAAATAATTAGGTTTTTTAGCACCTTGTTTTACTACTTTCAGGTTATACGCTTATGTACTAACTAGGCTAATGCTTTTAGGGATTAGTAAAGTTATATTTAAAGTAAGTGTACCCGCATTTGCATAAGAATAGAAAACCACTCTCAGCACACCCAACCAAGATTTGAACCTTGTTCTTACTGCTATTGGTCGTCTATCCTAATGCGAGAGTAGCACCTTAGACCTTGAGGCCACAAAAGCAGGTTTCATTTAATTAATATCTTCAACTTATCCTCCATATTTTAAAATACTCTATTACTTTAATTTGCCTTTTAATGGATTGATTTATGTTTAAAGATAAATTTGTGTATATAAGCAATTAAGTGAAGGTTGGCAAACTCAACGAGGGAATCGAACCTGAGACCTTTAGATATGACAATCAATGCCTTAACTCTGAGCTATATTATTTGTTTCATACTTAAGAGTCGCTCTGGCCTTAATAGTTTTCTACAGTTCTACTTGAAATCCCTGTACACAACGTTTGTTTCCAAGCAGGGCTATATAATTATTAGGATTATACTTAAGTGGTATATGCCTCACAATTGTTTATTTTACAGCTGCCCAATGTACATCTACACAATTACCACGTCTTTATACCAAAATTGCTAGCACACTCTGAAATCGGATATTTTCTATACCTTCATCACACATTCCGAATGTTGTCTCTCTCGCACAAGTCTACCAACCTCTTACAATCTCTTTATTGAATTTCACACACTCGGCCACCCTGTAGTATGCGATGTCTTCAATGAAGTTTGTCACATGTTATAAATAAAATTAATACCAAAGCAATTTTATTTCAGTCCTTATCCTATAACTACACGGTAATGTACATTAAAAACATATCATGCAGACACCGCTATACTAATTACTTCAGTTTTGTTACAAAATCCTTTAGGTATTTAGGTACAAACCTTTCTCAACTAGGTTAAGACTTTGGGTGACAATGAATGATCTACTTCAGTTTCACTGTCATCAAAATGGTCTAAAAATGCTACAGCACTATCGAATTTTGTTGAGTTTCAGATCAGACCTAGATGATCTAAAATCTTATGGTTCATCGATCACAGATTCACTGTCAGCCACCTTGTTTTTTCTGCCCCACAATTTTAGTGAAACGTGGGCAGTAGTCGTATAGTGTTTTGTTTGACTTCTGCCTTAAGTTGACTCACTTGATATGTGTTGCCATCTGAGAAACCCTTAAATAGACAAAAGAGGACCTCTGTATTTAGGCTGCCTTTTTGTTGGTTCACCAGTATGAACTGGTGTATATTGCATCATCACCACTTCTCTGAGCTTGAACTTTGTATGTGCATACCTTTGGGTGTCAAAGTATGCTTTCTGGTGAGTTTGCTACTTGACTATCTTGTAGAGCACAACTTTTAGTATTTCTGCTGAAAGTCAGTATGTCAGTGAGACTCCTAAGTGTCCCATCATGGTGCCAAGGTCAATCAATACCCATGAATTGTATTATCAAATGATGATGATGATTATATTGGTATCGAGGTGTGATTCACTCATTCTACCTGGCCATTGGCTTGGGATTGTCTTGCAGACTTCAGTACATGGTATAGTCCATGCAAAACACAAAATTCTTCAAATACATGTGAGGGGAAACATGTTTCACGGTCACTGATTATTTTTTCCGGTAGACCACGCTCATAAAAAAAACCATCAAGACAGTTCAATACACTTTTGATGGACATATCACGCAAAGCAGAGAAGTACACAAATATTTTCAGGTTATTCACAATTACCCTTTAAACTTCAAGGAAATGGTCCTAAATGATTGTTGTGCAATCTGAAAAGTCCAAGTACCAGGAGGCATTGGGTTGAGCAAACCTGCCTTTCGCCCACCTGGGAACTTACTCAGGAGTCAATCAAAGCACTGAGCTATATGATGCTTAACATATAATTTCATGCCAGAAAACCATAAGTTTTCCTTCATCTGAGCAACAGTACGGTCGACTGTGAGGTGTTCAAACAAGTCATTAAATTTCACAGTAAGGTTCTTTCTCATCATTTTAGGGACAACAAAAAGTTTGAATGAACACCAATTATGTTTTGCTAAATCTTACACACTTTCCCATTTAGCAATTATAATCAACCCACCTGGTTTTGCCCAGCTTTAGTTCTTTGTGGTTGAGGTTGAGTATGCACATGATATCCCTCGATTCTGAATCAATATGTTGCATTGCTAGTACTTGGTCTTCAACAGATAGAGTTAAGAACACCTCACACCTATCACTAATCACTTGTCATAGTGTCTTGTTCACAACTCACTGATGCACGGCTCATAGCATTCACATCGGCTATCTTCTCAGATGAATATGTCTTAGCTCAAAATCATATTCTTGTAAAAAATTGTACCAACTAGAAATCTGTGGATTAGTCATTCACTTTCCATTCATGTAAACTAATTATTGACACTCAACCACCAATCTTTGAAGACAGGTCGTAGTCTAATTAACCTTTATGACCCATGTTTGCCGAGGATTAGAATATCATTCAGGTAATACATCGCTATTGTATTCCGCACAGATCATATGTTATAACTAGGGGGCGGATTTTGCCCTAAATGCCTTTTTTATTCCTATGCTTTGAAAAGTAGACTTTTGGGGTGTAAGTTTATTTTTGATGATTGTGAATATAGTCTGATGACTTTTATAGTGCCTATAGATGCCTATTTCGGTGTTTAGAGCCTATTTTACAAATGGGCGCCTTAAAGTGCCTTTTTTCTATCTCTCTCTTCCTCACACCCTCTTTTTTCTTTCTAATTACTTGCGGTCCCCCCCCCCCTCGCCTCCTCCTTCACTGCTTAGGTCAGTCCACGTGGATACTCATGATAGGAAAGAAAAACCCATGTGTCCAGCGGTTTGATAGGTTAAAACTGGCCAGACTGTCGACAAAGATTTTCTTCTGACGCACAGCAGTGTCAGTTCATTCAGTGGTTGTGTATATTATGCTGTTGTTAGATGTGCATATCTGTTCATTAATATTTGTTTGTATTGGACTCAGTGTAAATTATTGAACTAAGTAGAAAATGCCCAAAGAGAAATTGTGTAAAAGTGTGCTAATCAAATAGTGGATTGGTGTTGATAGGAATTTCACAACGGATGGCAAAATGAATTTTTGTCAGTCATGTTCCAAAGAGGTAAGTTACCTTTTTAAAAGGGGAAAGAAAATTATTAATTTTGAAAGTCAAGGTTTTTATTAAATATTTTGGCTATAGTTTAAAATTAGACCATAATTATTTGCTATTGTTCAAACTAGGTTTCATTACTTACTGAAGGATTTCAACGACAAAGTGGAAATATTTATTAAAGCGTAACATAACTATCTTACAAAAAGAAATATTAGTTTTCTTGTTAGGTGATGCTTTGTTAATTTGTAGAATTCACATATATTATTGGATGAAAATTTCCATATATAATATTTAGGTAAAATGCAGAGAAGAAGTGTCACCTAGAACAACCCAAAACTACTGCAATACATATGAAGAATTCCAGAAAGAAAACAGGATCAAAACCATTTATTCCAAAAGTTAATGATGCAGATAAAACTCAAGAGCAATTTTTTACTGACTTGGGCTCTGCGATGGTAGCTGCAAGTATTCCTTGGAAGAAGCTGGAGAATCTAGATTCCAATTCTTTTATCAACAAATATGCCAACATGAAGATACCAGATGAATCAACTCTGAGGAAACACTACCTGCATTCAACTTATTTATCCGTAAGTTTTTACAATAGCAGTTTTTCTTTCTGATATTAAAAATATTAACTAAATGGTATTGATTTAAACTATTTACAATAAATATTCTTTTTATTTAGTTTAAGACAGTTGAAAAGATCCAAGAAGATATTGGAGAATCATACTTCTGGGCTGCTGTTGATGAAACCACTGGCACATGTAAAAAGCAATTTTGGAAATCTTCCTGGAGCAATCAGAGTTTTAGAGGTGAGGGACTTGCCTCTTATTAAAGCTGTGAAGATAATGCGGGGGATAGAAGAAAACCTGAATCAGGCTTCTGGCTCAGTTGGCACAGCCATCGTCAACAAATTTAACAGAGTATTGCAGCGAAACCCTGGGTGGAAAATGATGGCAAGTATTGCAGACATCTTGGAAGGACAAACTACATCACTCCTAGAAGTCAAGCTTAGCTCAGCTGAGATAGCGTGTCTGAAGTTTTTCTCGATGACTTCATGTGAAGTCGAGAGAAGTTTCTCACACTATAACAAACATTTTATCAGAAAATAGAACAAAATTTACACCTGAAAATATTGATAAGTATTTGGTAATTAACTCTAATAGTAATTAATTTGTGTTTATGGAAAGTGCAGGCTGGATTTTAAGAATGAATAATAAAAAAATGAGTGTTTTGGTTTCTTTTTTTGCATTGCTATGCCTATTTATGTCTATTTTTTCTTTTTAATGCCTATTTACTGCCTTTTTTTACTTTATAATGCCTATTTATGTGCCTATTTTTGAAATTTTTAGTGCCAATTTGCCTGCCTTTTATAATCATTTTAGTGCCTATAAATCCGCCCTCTAGTTATAACTAAGCTGGTCAAATCAAAGACCACCCTTTCAAATTGAACTGTTTCCTTTGATGTCACAAAAGTAGTCTTCTTCTTTGCCTCCTTTGTCAAAGAAATTTGAAATACCCATGAGCCATGTCAAGTACTGTGAACACCTTGGTTAATTCTTCTTCAAGAATGTAAAAGTTGAACATGTTTGTAAAAAATGTGTGATATTGCATTTCTTTTTTTTTCTTTTTTTTCTTTTTTGCACCACATCTTACTACCGGTTTACATCTGATTTTGAGTCAAGTCAGAAATAACAAAATTATCTCATATGCTGTGTTACTTTGGACAGTAACAATATAGCTTACTAATAAAAATATATTGTAAACTAAAAATGTTTAATTTGTGTTTCTGTCTAGGACTACTTTACTTTATATGTGCATTATTGTTTCCGGCCTGGGTTAGTCAAATTTTATTCAAGCTATATATTTTTGACTACCAGCTTGCTAGGCCTGTTGTAGCTTAATATGTCTTAACCTAACATAAGATTATGACAGGCAAAACACGCAGTCGTCAGCTGTTAATTTATCACTGTGAAAGGCTAAACCCACATTTTACTAAATTTTTTGGCCATGCCGGGAATCGAACTTGGGACTCTTAACTCAGTATAAAGACATGCTACCAACTGATATAAGGTGTTGGATTTTATAGGACTACTGGAGGGTTTTATTTAAATATTCTTTACTCACCTGACACCTGTCGAACTATGGAAATCCTACAAAATAAAAGAAAATGTGATTAAATACCATTTATCTTAGGCCACATCAATAAAAAAAGATAGTATATTAAACTTTAATAAGCTGTGCTGCATGATACAGGGTCTGGTTATTATTCATGAGGGACACACTTCCAAATTATACTATACCTTAATACCTTTTTTTCATGTATCTCATCTTAAATTACATCAGAATAAGACTACTTCTGTGGTGTGTGGCAGCTATATTTGTGTTTACAATTGTGAACCATTATCAATGTTTATAATTAAAACCAATGTTAGAAAAATAAGAA
Source organism: Timema shepardi (assembly GCA_902151425.1). NCBI lineage: Eukaryota > Metazoa > Arthropoda > Insecta > Phasmatodea > Timematidae > Timema > Timema shepardi. Next base: position 44,239 of record CABFVX010005340.1, read on the forward strand.
TTAGAATTAAAACTACAAACCCTCATTTTATAGTGGCGAGTGATTGGAACCATTTATGTACTTAATCTGGTAAAGTAATGTGTAACACATATTCTTATACTTAAGAAGGTTACAAAATAAGTATTAATTTACAAATATTTTAAATATAAAACAGTATCTTTAAGAACAAAAATATTGCTAAAAAATAATATTGTTAAAACTAATTAATAAGATATATCATAAGAAAGGAAGTAATATATAAATGGTTTAATCTTGAGTTAAAATTACTTCATAAGGATTTCAACATTTTTCAATGGTATTTATTTAATTGAAATATAATAAAATTATTTTTTAAACTTTTACTAAAACATATTTGTAAATGAAAATTAGGCTATGTCAATTGTTAGTATGGTGGGTTTATGTAGATGTGTTGTAATTTTCATTTTTCAGTTAAATAATATAAACTAGCCAATATCTTTTTTCAATGTTTGCTGCACAAATTATCATGCAGCATTAATTTTTACTTTGTATCGCTTAAAAGTCACATTTATTAATAACAGAAAATTACTAATACCACCCCCAATGCTGGTTAATTCATAATGCCACTCGGCTGGTAAAATTTTCTAGGGAGAACACTTACCCCAGTCAATAGAAAAAAAATACAATTTGTATACAAAAAAAGCACAGAGTTTTGATATTTGAAAGAGTCAAGTAGTTACGAGTCCTAGATTATTTTCAGGGTTTTCAACGTTGACCCGCCGCCATTGACACCCCCATCTTTAAAAAAAATGGCAGTGAAAACTGATATTTTCACAGTATAATCTTTCTGCTCGATCCCATGATCAAAATATCCTTTATCAATGTCATAAAAGAGACCATTTCCAACAACTATTTGTTTAAAAATTTGTTTATGTTTGACGAAGAGTTTCAGTGGCGTAAAGAGGAAATCATTCCACAAATTTATGAAAACGCTTGTTTCTACCCAGTTTTTAAAGATACTATATTAATAATTGCATAGTGACTATTACAAACTATTTTACAATCGTTTACACATTACTACGAGACTCCATAGATCTCAGAAACATTGTAGGGTTTCAGCTCAGGTAGTCAGGTTCATTCCTAATTGTTTAGTGGTTGTAAAACCTTATCCCCTCCCCCTCACCCAAATTACTAAAATTCTGGCTGGTGTGCCTCTCAAACTTGGTTCAATTGGAATGTATTGTTCAATGTGTCTGCAGCTTATGACAGAGTAGTATGTTTCAATACGGCTACTTCCAAAGTTGATGTGCTAGAGAGAGGTGTAAAAACTCTTAGAGCATCTAGAGTAAAGATTAAAAAATTAAAAACTAATGCTTCTTGACAAACTTTAAAAAAGTGATCGTGCACAATGTGTTCCTAAAGTGTTAAAAATTGCATACGGTGGCTAATCATTGAGGTAGTGATGTGGTTCCACAGTACTTGCTGTCAGCCTCACTGTGATTTGTTACATTGTTTGTTTTCAATAACCATTGCTTCCTAGAGACATTGAAGAAATAACTGATGAATTTGTAAGAAAACAAAAAAAGCTTGTTTAGCCATACGATAGCCACTCTATGAAGTGCAGAAGCTATCAGTCCTAGACACTGCCTTGAGTGTAGCAGGGAACCACAACAATGAATGGGGTTGAATGATAGTTGGCCATACACAACATGTTTTGGATATAGTCACGGTGGACTTGAGTGACCTTGAGGGACTTCCCCCCTCTGCTCCTCCAGAGATGAGCTTGATGGGATGCACCCACGCTCATTTGAGTCTGGTGTATCTTCTGGGGTCCTCCAAATGTCTCACTCTTGCTACTTCTTTGACATTAGGAGGTAGTGTGCATTCCCATTGCTACTATGGAGCAGGATACAGTAAAATCATTCACATCCTCCAACCACATGGGCAAGAAAGAATGCCTGAACGATACATCCTTAAGGCTGCCTCTTTCAGTCGATAATCGGGAAGATGTTATTGGGTTCAAATATTTCTTTATGATTTTTTTGTTTGGATATAGTAGAAGGCCACTTTGACCAACTTGATAAAAAAGGGCATGTTCTTAAGAACTGTTCTGATGATTTTACGCCAAACTCAAATGTGCATGGATGCATCCCATCAAGCTTATCTCTGGAGGAGCATAATAGGTAAGTCCCTCAAGGCTACGTCCAGCCGCAGAGGACGAACTAGCCCCCAATGAGGCTTAAGTAATCACCTTTTTTGAGGGGGAGGAATAGGAACGTGTTCAGTTGGCATCACTAGGGAAGAGTATGAGGCGCTATATGATCGGTGACAAGTGATGATCTGCGACAGTGTTGAATAATGAGATGCATTAGCAAAAAAAATGTATTTAATAAGTATCTGGATTAAAGTTGTTATTGTTATATCAAACAAAGTATAAACTATTTGTGAAGTGTTAAATATCAAGTGTTTTGTTATCAAATTAAAAGGTCGTTTAACCATTTATCATGAAGCGTTAAATTTTTATTCAGAACATTACAAGAGGACAATGGAATTTCTTCTTAATTTAAATTCTTAGTAAGTATAGAAAGAATGAGAGAGAGTGGCCTATAGTATAAAAAACTCCATGGTGTGAGGCAGCAAGCGAGCTATACCAACATAGCAGCCGCCGCCATCAGCAATGATAGTGCCAACATTTGTGGATAAAGGGTTAAATGTGGTCAGCACAACGAGTTTTGGCCTTTAATCTCAGTTTTCTTAACTGGATCTGATACTTCTTTATTAAAGTAGCTTCTCATTTGGCCTCATGAGGGTTGAGTTTGACCCCGTTCCAGAACCAATGATTCACAAATAGATTTTGGAAGTGCTGAGGATCAAACCCGGAACTTCTGAATATGTTGCCAGAAACTCAGGTCACTAGATCACAGAGGTGTAGTGTAACACTAAATAATAATATTTTGTGTAGGTAGGTAAGTATATAATGTGCAAATATTTAAAAGAATTCTCAACTTTAGTGACAGCAAATATCTTAGCGTTTAGTGTATTTTATGTTGCCAATATTGTATCAGTGTTTCAGTTTGTTTAGTTCTTCATAGGCCTAGTGAATTAGGCCTATTCTAGCCATGTGTGTTTGCTCAATAGCCCTAATTGTATTCAGCAAATTTTTTTGTTACTAAAATCCAACTTTTTATCTAACAAAATCCAATAATAATATATAACTTAGCACAAATCAGGGTATCTGCCCATTAGGTAGCATACACCAATGGATAAGCATTACATTGTATGTCAAAATGTTTTTAAATGTGTTTAATGGGACTTACAAAGATTTATGGTTGAGGCCTTTTATTTTATCAAAAGAAGCTGTTTTCATTGTAGACTTAGAACCTTTTAACATAATGTTAAATGGTAGTGTTTTTACACCATAAACTATATTTTTCAAATGAGGGTAGGTAGGCCCTATGATTGCATTAAATACCCAAAAGCTAAAATGAAATCAAAGATAATATACAGCTGGCCTATTGTGCCTAAATGCTTGGACAAGGTTAGGTTAAGTATGTTGGGTAAGAACCATAATAAGATTTATTAATTAATACTATTAAAATTAGGTAGCCTAACTATTTATCTCCAAAATAGAAAGAAAAAAAAATGCCATTTTATAAGCTACTAAATCTTTGTTCAAGGTTTACTCCCGATTCCCAGTTGGGATTTTATATGTGTGATGGTTTAATTTGTTATTTCATTAAAAGATTTTCAAGATTTTTGCAAAATACTTAAGATAAAAGAACAATTGTTATTACTTTGCAAGAGTTGTGTTTGCTACAAAAAGGAAATAGCTGTATTGTAGCCTAGACAATTTTTGCTTCTTTATAAAACAATATTTAGTTTGGGAGACAATACTGCAGACTGTTAATATCCTGTTTCTTAGATGAGTTAGCTAGTTTGTTTTATTTTGTCTTAAATATATTTTATATAGTACTTAACGATTTGCCATATTATTTTGTTTGTAAAAATAATTTAGAGTATTCATAGTTTGGTTATAAAAAACCATGTAGCCTATGAGTTTGACGCCCCTCTATAGTTTTTGTTCAATACCCGACCTATAATTTTAAAGAGCTTACCTTGTGAATAGATGGGGCTCTTGTAAATGGAACACCATCCACAATGTACCTTACTTCATTATTAGCTTGCATAAAACCTGGAATAAAAAGGCAAATATGAACTATAATCGGTCCCTTGTCAACTGTGACATGTAAAATAACCCTGCAAGCGTATGTCTGAAAATTAGTATACGAGTTAAACTGCTAAAATGATGAATTTAGGTTTTATGACATTACACATTGTATAATAAAAGTAATTCTTTGTAAAAAAACCCCACACAACTTCTAATATATCTACATGTTATATATTATAATGAATCAACAAGTCATGGTATTTTTCAAATCTCTTTGAAGCACCGTGCAGACTCGGCCCTTTGGCTGGTTAGTGTCACCTGCCCACACCATCTTGAAAGAAGCACATGTGCAGTAGGCTCTACTAGGGAGATCTTGAAAAGTGTTGTTTGTCTCTTGTTGCTTTCAGCACTGGATTTCAATGGGCAAGCGAGAAACAAGCCTCATCTATATAACCTAGTACGCTCCATATCCATATAGTCCTTAACTCCTTAATGGTCCTTTCAATTTTAATCGCATCTACACAATCTCTATCCTTAATCACATGACAATGCCAACCAATTTAAAACTCAAAGAGACTTCTTCCAAAAGAACACATCAAATTAAAATTGTCCACAGAAAGGAGCTAATCTCAGATAATCAATAAAAATTACCAAAAACACAACCTTTTTATAGGAAAAAGATCTTGAATATATTTGGAATTTAGGTTAAGTGCAATCACACTCAACATATTTATGACACAAATTAATTAATTTAGCAAACTTATAATTTTTTACTCATAATTTTTGCTATACCTACAAAATACAAGATAAATTTGTGTACCAGAATTCTATGTGTAAACAAAGCAAATTATTAGGTTGTAGCCTACTTGCATTCTTCCTATATAGTATTTGTAATAGCTTTTTAAGGCTAGTCCTATATTTTAGAGACCAACACTTTTTCTGAAAACTTTGTATCTCCCAGAAAATGGTATATGAGGTGCCACGCTTTCTGGGATAGGCTATTTAGATTTTAAGTGAAATATTTCTGAAAAATCTCTCCAAAGAACCATCATTTAACTTTGTTTAGTAATGTTTAATGAGCAATAGATTCTTTCACTGTTATTTGTACATTAGCCTAATATTGATACTGGCACATATTTAAGCTACTTTGTTGTGATTGCTAGTCCTTTGAGGGTTAAAGTTCAGTCAACTTCTACAGAGTATATATAACTAAAGACTTAAAAGGATCAGGAGTCTGTATACAGAGCATCTGTTAATTTGGAGTCAATCTCTTATGGGACACCAGGCACCTTACAGATGGAGTCTGTAGAACAAGCTATATCCTACACGTATTGCCAAAAAGATATCGTATACACATTCCAGAAATGTTATATACCACAATTGATATAGGACCAAATGTTTTCTTTATCCTTAAAGAAGGTTGTGCTATAAATTTTCATTGATTAGTAGAAATTCGTCGACCTCGGGAGGGTTTGAACTTGCGAGCATAAGGTCTTGAGGCGAGCAGTTTACCCCCAAGGCCATTATATCTTATTATAAAGTAATAGGTCTACGCATGTGAGCATTTCCTTAAATTAACAAGAATGTAAACAAACAAGAGAAAAAAGTATGACAAAAATCATTGAATAGTAAGCAACCACTTATTCTTTCTTGCCTTCACTATTTCCATTTGCTGTGAGTTTTGTTTTTCCGAGTTCCACTAGAATCAGAATAAATATGTGACACCAAATTGCATTTCCATTCATTTTTATTTTATTTGAGGAGCTTATTAATATTTTGCCTTAAAGACAATCTTCAGCCATAACACTATCGATTGCAAATTACACTAGCCAAAATATTCATATCACTTGGTTTATTTGAATTACCTCACTAACAAACCAAAACTTCTCAAACATTAAATAAAAAGATTTAATATAATTTTTTTTGTTTAGTTGGTAATCCAAACCCTAGCAAGAACTTTACTATTCCATAAAGCTACTATCACACGATACTTGCTTGTACTTGAGATTAAGTGTGCTAGCTAGCGCCTAGCTATCTGTATACTAGCTAGTACAATAGAAACTGGACTAGAGTATTCTCACGCTTCTAGTTTGGTACTAGGTTTTAGTGCAAATATTTATGGAACGTCAGAGATTAATTTTGGGTGCAGCAGCTGCATCAATTATTAATAATGATATTGAAAATTATGAAAGAAAGCATAGGAAAATAATATGGACACGGGGCTGGCTGGGCAGACAAAATAATGGTCGCGGGATGCTAAAAATGTTACATTCGGAGGTAAGGTAGGATACATTAGTGGTGAGACAAACGTTTAGTATCTCCTTAAATTTGTATTCATTTATTTACGATGTAGTCAGAGGCCCCTAAGCGCACGGGTTTCCAAGTACAGTGTTCTTGATACACAAATGTTCTTTTTTAGGCCTACGCACACTTTATAGTCTAAAACAAACACCCACGGTTGGCATGCTATCAAGTTTATTTAGATTAAAATTGAGTCTGGAACACAGTTTGTCGTTTTTAGATGACATGTTTTTAATTAAATATTTTGTCATATTGTGGCAATTTGGTATCATATAAACAAGGATGCTTAGAATAATTTTCTCTCAACAACAAAATCACATTCTATGACTATATTGTCATTTCTACCATTTCTCTACATAAAGTCCTAGTGCTTTGATTGGTCGAATTACACAGATTAGTGTTGGAACTAGTACGAAAATAGCGCTTGTTCTATCCTCACAACTAGTATGGTAGTCAGTACCAATTGGCAGAACCAGTGTACTTTTTCTAATTCATACGACGCTAGATGTTGACGAGCTAGCTAGCACACTGGATTTCAAGATGTCGAGTGGAACGGGTATAAGGTATAAAATTATGGGTCTTGCCATTCTTAAATTCGAGTGACATACATTGAAAGCAATAAGCGCTAAAAGTTCAGCCTAGTAAAACGCGTCCAATTCAAATATTGTGAAGAAGTAGTTTTAATCATTGAGTTTACATTTTATAGTTTTCGTCAAAAGTTAAGATAAGTTGACCAGAGGAACTAATTAAGATTAAAATAAAAATGTATGATTAGTAAAATACATATCAACTATAATAACAGTTTCTCATGATTGTAAAAGCATTTAAGTTTATTTGGCAATGCTATAATTATATTATTTTAATCAAAATTAGTTCGGTATACTTAAGGGTGATTTTATAGCCTATAGGCACTGTGCGTTGATGTAAGTGGCGCTGGTAATGGCATAATCTTGAAACACTTGAATGAAGGTTATTGCTGAACAACGAGGCTAATCATAAATTATTGATGTTCAAACATATTTAAACTTTTAAATATGTTAATCTCAATACAACGAATCAGGTAAAAAGTGTCACAATATGAAATGAGTTGTAATATAGGATGTTCAAATTAAAAAATACGCAAATAAAGACATAACATTTGACATTTTATTTGTTAGGAATAGAATGAAGTTGTTATGTAGTCATCCAGAAGGCTGTGAGTTTTGTTATTCTTTGCTCTTTTTTTTATTATTTCCGTTTCCGGTACGGTCTACCATGTGATGGCGGCGCTAGGCTAAGTGTTTATTCTAATGGCATATTAAATCTATTAACATCATGTCTAATCTTCTAATTATTAATAACTATTGGACTTTGGGACAGCAAAGACACAGGTTGTTGATTTTACGAAGTTTATTGAGCAAATTAATAACTTTTGTTTGTCTATGTC
>CABFVX010005341.1:8629-28555 GCA_902151425.1 Timema shepardi
AACATAGACGGGAATGTTCGAACATAGTGGGGATTGTTAAAACATAGACGGGAATGTTCGAACATAGACGGGAATGTTCGAACATAGTGGGGATTGTTAAAACATAGACGGGAATGTTCGAACATAGTGGGGATTGTTAAAACATAGACGGGAATGTTAGAACATAGGCGGGAATGTTCGGACATAGTCGGGATTGTTCACGTTCGCTTATCACCTTTGAGACACTAGGGATGCCAAAAGAAAAAAATATATATTAAGTGTTCAATCCTAATATTGTCGGTACAGTAGCGTGGCCAGCGAGCAAACGAGAGACAGAAACTTTGGCGTTTGGACATAAAAGGGTTGAACACACCCCTACTCTAGAGCATCCAACCACCGAAGCATGAAATATATTTGGGGGGAGGGGTGAACCAGTGTTTTTCCCAACTCTAAACATTTTGAAATTATAAAAATTACCAAGTAGCAAAGGAGAGTACAAGAATGAAAATGTTGAGAACGTTGGGGGTGGGGGTGGAGGGGTGTTTGTTAGTAGTAGGAGGCTTCTAATTTTTTTTTTAATTTGGGCTGATAATCAAGCCTTGAACCGAGCTTTTAGCTGGGAAACAGTTCTAGGTGCTCTCTGAAGTGTTTTTTTTTGCAGCATAACACCATAAGTGCCGAAGGCTAGGAACAATTCTAAATATTACACACCTCTAGAAGATCTTTGAAGTGTTTTTAATGGTACCACAGCCCCCTAATTTGTATTTGTATCTTAATTTTTTATATCGTTTGAATCATAAATAAAGTTATTTTGTTCATAAAATTTTGGGGGTAATTTTAGCGCCCCCCTCCCCCTCCCTGGTGACAGCCTTGTTTATTTGTTCATACTGGATTTTCAAAACTACAAGGCTTTTTCAGTGCAAACTTGAATTATTATTTATTTCAGTTTACCTACATCTGAGCTAAATATCCAATTGAGCTTAAATATATTTATTTAAATTTGCAGATATGGTTCAAATTGTGTATTTTAGATTAAAAAATTTAACTGACTTTACTACAGTGGTTTCCAACATTCTGTAGTTCATAACCACAACTTTTCTCTCTGCGGCCATCGATACACTTAATAAGTTAAAAGCGTTCAAATCCTAGCTTTTTAGTTTTTTCACTGTGTATTACTACCAGCCCGGAATATCTACAGTTAACTACACCAGTAGGATAGGTAAAATTTAGAAGAAATGTACACTTATTTGCATGGAGGTATATAGGATAAACTACCTTTGGCCAGAATTAAAATCCTTACTTCACCTTCACCAACAAACCAAACCAAAAGAGCGTAACATTAAACCCGCATGCCCACTAATGCTTGTTTTAATTATTATAAATTGCCTATATATAATAATGATTAAATGTGACTAATATGTAGTAAGATAGAATCAACAAGCCCGGGTTTGGGGGATGATTTATATTATGCTAGCAGCATTACAAGTCTGCCACAGCAAACAAGTCAGCAAGAAGCTATCAGAATAGAATAGCCAAAAGGAACCTCGGCAGCAACTAGGTCGTTTTTAGCACTTTAACAACTTACGTTTCTATTAGAATTTCGCATCTTCTTATAATCATTAAAATCGTTGAAAAAATAAATATAAAGTTAAAACCTCTATATTGTGACCCCATGCAAAACACGCTGTGTCCCCCAAAGTTTGAAATCACTGCTTTATTATAACATAGTAAGCAATGTTTAACTAGTAAGCTCCAGAGATGTAGAACTCGTTCGTAACTTTATCAAAAAATTAGCAATGTGGCAATGTTTATTGAAAAACATTTTCAACTGTAAAATAAAGCAATAAAAAATGGAATTTATTGATATTTCTACAGTATTTTGATACCTGTCTACACATGTCCTGCTTCATAACCTCATGAAAGTGGCCCTTAAATATTAATACTGGTACGTGAATAAAATATTAAAAACATACTGTAATTTAGCCCGTGAGGGTGAAGGGACTTCCCCTGACATTTTATTAGATAACTTATGGCATATTCGAAATCAGCACGCTAAACAACATGGCTATACGAAATTTCATGCAAATCGAACACCAATTAACTAATTTAAAAATGTATCCCAAATTTAAAAATGTTAAAGAGTGAAAAAAACTTAATTCTTTTTTTAATGTAGTCTACTTAATCAAATGAAAAATTATAAGAGTTTAAGAGTTGTAACAATGTAACACAGCCCTATTACTCCTCTTCCTTCATTGTTGCTTTGAGCCTATTTACATTTCTTTCATGAAAGCCGATTTTAATAAACAACTAATAAAATACATCAGTTCAAATTAGTCTGGATACTTACTAGAAAAAGAGTGTGTATTTCAGAAGTCAAACATTAACACTAACCTAAATGTCCTAATTTCATCAGTCAGAGCTTTCGATAAGAAAACAATGAAATGTTGCGTAAAATTCACTGCATTTATGCCTTCAAACTTTAATAAAGTTAAGGCATTGACTGTACAACATTGTGGTAATTTGAATCATAAAACTGTGACAATCTAGCAGCCACGAAAGTCACAACTAAAAACACCAAGCCATAAATAAAACATTGACTGAAAATGCTGCCAGTTCAAGTATTACTGTCTGAGTGAAATTTAGCTACTGGGCAGCTCATGTTCCCTGACGATCAGTTTCCATACCGCATTTGGCATACACTGACTGTCCGTTGTCTCTGCCTACTGACAACGGCGCTATTAGACTACTTGATTAACTAACATTTATACAATCTACTAAACAAAGAATCTCCTTTAAATGTTTGACGATTTTGAAGTTGTGATGATTTGTATAATAGGGATCAACAGTTGGGAAATTTTAAATTTGTCTTTACAAGTCTGTGGTCAAGGACTTTCATAATGGAAAGTAATGGGGTACAGAATAAGCCTAGAATTTCCCTACTCCAGATCTCAAATCTCACAAAATTCCCAACTTAACACCACCAACATCCCAAACGTAACACCCCTGCACCGAAGTAGGTTCCACAGATATCAATTTGAAAAAATCATTAGATATATTTTTAGTGTCATCAGTCAGTTAGGCTTGAATAAAAATTATGATTTGACCTCGAGGTATGATCATAAAACATTCAGTATAAAATATTAATGAAATCCATAAAACCATTTTGGCTGTAACCCTATGTCTATATAGACATATTAGTATTGCAAAACCCACTTTATTGAGTTTTGGGGTACAAAAAAGTCAATATGCATCATATTAACGAAGGCGAAATATATTTCACGATTACATTACATACTCTATATGATAAAGTAAAGCTAACTATTTATATTGGAACTATCAGTTACAGTGAGTACGAATTAAGGTTTAGCGAAAACATCTAATGCATGTAATTAGTTTAAAATATCAATTGTAATGAGTTATGCAAAAGGTTTATAGAAAATACGCTCGATCACTAAATAAAAAACATAAATTACGAGAAAAGTATAAATAGGATGAGATTATGCATAGAAGTTTAGCCAAAATGCATGTAATTTATTATTTTACAAATAAACTTGGTTATTACCGAGGCATCTAAAACAAAACATTTTAGTATACTAATTTAAAAACATTTAAAATGTAATTTTAGTGCTAAAAATTAAAATTAAATTTATTAGAAACGCTTAACGATAGCAAATTATGCTAAAAAAGTTTTATAGGTGCCATTTACCATTGCCTGGAAATAATTAATTAGGAAAAGTCAAAAAGTAACTTTCAGCTTGGGCCTATAAGAAGCTGATAAATAAAGTGATTCAGCATAGATACTTCATTGGTGTGCTCGTCGATTAAATATAAAGCTGTACAATCTGGTTTGTCACTGATGGAGATGCCGGGGTTCAAATCCTGGCAGGGTGTAATGAAAGTGAATCTTCCTTAAATTGTTTCCCTCTTTTACCTCCACTTAAATGCGGGTACCGTTCCTCAATATTCTATCATGATCTTCCATTTTCTATTAGTGTAGTTAAATGTGGATAGTCCGGATATATGGTAAGACACGGGGGGACATAAATATACACGTGGATCAAATCTTACAATAATAGTTGACAATGAAGTATTTTTTACTTTCTCTCAATACCTCGGGGAGAAAGTATTGTGATCGTCAAAAAATATAGAAATCGATGTTTTGATAAATGTTTACGTTTCATGACCCACTGAAACAAAAAAAGTTTGTTTCGCAAATCCATTTGTCTGTCTGTATCTCAGCCTAGAACCGAAACTATTGGTCTACAGCTTGGTATTTGGGGTTTACGTAAGGTCCCCCAAGGGGTTTTAGGAATTAGGTATCCAACCATAAAATTAAGGGTAGTTTACTGAAGGCATTTTTTCCCCCTCAAAATTCGCTCTTACGATTTTAATTACATTTTAGATCTCGATATTAGATGGCAATTCTCATTTTCTCATAAAAATGACTCTGAGCGTACTTTACACAAGACAAATTTTCCAGTTTACATAATTTCTCCACACCTATTTGAGATAGGAAATAACTTATAATTGTACTGTTGTAGTACTATTAAAGCTACAAATCTTTTATTTGAAATATATGCTTATAAAACAAATATTTTCTGAGATATAAATCAATATATCTACTTTTTAATTCAGGTTTTTGAAAATGAATTTGATTCTTATGCTCTTTGGAGGACAAAGATATTTCTCTTTTCTTAAGTTTTCTATAACAATGTTTCTAGTTCTTAATTCCATAGAGTAAGTAATTAACAGTGTATATTATTTCATTTATAATCTATGGTGTAATCTTTCTACAACAATGCGAGTACACTTCATCTAAATATAACATCCTAATCCCAAAAACCATTAGTGTGTTATATACTTAAGCGTATATCCCGAAAGGGTAGTAAGACGTGGTACATAAAAAAACCCATCACCAACATAATGAACAGTTCACCAAAAGTGGTGGAGTCAGCTTAGTAGAAATACCACCATTTCTCTTTATCCTTTCATTCTCCCTCTCTTATTTTCGTCCATTCTTCTAGTCTCACTTGCACACTCGATCTGCTCTTCTAGTCCCTTTCTTGGTCTCTCTTGCGGTCATTTACCTCCCAACTTCAACTCCATAATTCTACTTGGGATTATTTCCCTTTTCCATTCTCATTTCGTGTCCATACCATCTCACTATCACTATCACTATCACTATCTTATAATATATCATATACTCACTGTACCCCAAACTTTTGCCACAATATCTTCATATCTAATCCTATTGGCCCAGGTGACAGCTCACAGCGAAAAATTCCATTCCCATGTCCTCAATCTTCCTTGTTATTTCTTGAATCCAATGCTCAGGTTACAGCTGTATACGTGACTGCGGGTGCAAAATATTCCATATAAATAACTTTCTTACACTTTCAGGGGTACTAATAGCTCGATCGATTAAAGTTGATATATTGTATTTTTCAGGCCAACATGACGGGTGTGATAGTCCATAAACTTCTAAATGAAGTTGAGGACGAAAGAATCAAAGCAGAAGTATGTATGCACACATATTGTTTAGTGCTTATTTTATTTTATAAATATATTAGGTCCTTTTAACTAGATTTTATTAATCACTGATTTTAATAAGAATATAACTTTATGATTTTGACTGCGCATATGAATTTAATACCCTATCCTTTTTATTTATTTCTCAAAAAATACTCAGCCCAACCCTCACAATTTTGAAAACCCTAAAAATCCCGAAACTTTCCAATCCCCCTTAATATTTCCGCAATATTCTTTACGATATTTGGAACTTAATAATAATATTGTCATCATAGATAGGCAAGGGGGAGCTTAAATATCCCTACAGTTAAAGGACATGACTAGGAAAATAAATAAATATATATATATATATATATATATATATATATATATATATACTGATGTAGACATTTTGGCTTATATCTTTTATAAGCTCACCCCTCGTCTCAATGTTAATGCGTTGTTTCTTCCTTAAACTGACACGACCAGTGCATTAATTTTATTTTATTTCATCTAATTTTTATTGATGGTTTTAGTACAAATGACAATTTTGTATCAAAATGTATTTGAATTTTAAATCTAATTATTGTTTTAAGTGTACATTTTAAATTTTATTTATTAATACACATTTAAAACACATACATACGTTTGTATATATACGTATGTGTGTGTTAAATGTGTGTATGCACACTCTCTTTCTCTATCTCTCTCTTTCTCTCTCTCTCTCTCTCTCTATATATATATATGGTACACCATCTTGTATATTATCTATATGTATTTATATATTTTACATACAAAAATATATATAATTTGAACATATTTGTTGTGTATAATAAATGAACATTCTCTTAACTAGGCCTGTAATAACAAACACGAGTTTAGTAACTATTCTACGTTTAGATTTATGAAGCCACTTTGCTGATGACGTCACCAAAGCGTCTTTGTTAGTTCCGGTCTATATCTCAAGCGGCCAGCATGTGCTCTTTGTTCTTTAATTGTTTATTGTTCTTTCATAAATAAAACTAACAGGTTATGGGTTCAGGACGCTGTATTAACGTTTTGGAAGAAGATAAACATTGACTATTTGTTTTGTTAACGTGATAGGGCAGTGGAAAGCGTAACATAAATATATGTATCGTTAGCCGCCTGAAATCACATCCATTCATTCAAGATGTCCGGATTCTCGATGCATATAGAAAAGCTGGGAAAGGAAAACTATGATACATGGAGACAACAAATGGAAGCAATTTTAATTAAGAACGACCACTGGGAATACGTCGATGGAACTAATCCTAGGCCTACAGCGGCAGTAGGTACTGATGCGGAAGCAATTGCTGATACCGCTAGACACGCGGCCACGTGGGACAAAGCTGACCGTAAAGCTAAAGCTGATATTATTTTAGCTGTGAGTCCTACAGAACTTTGTCACATAAGACATTGTGAAACATCGCAAGACGTTTGGCAAAAACTAGAACTAGTTTACCAGTCTAGAGGGCCTGCAAGAAAAGCTACACTTTTGAAAAAACTCTTGTTCACAAAAATGCAAGAAGGAGAAAACATGGCGGATCATCTCACGAATTTTCTCAACACAGTTGACAAACTCAATGAAATGGATATTCGCATTTCTGAAGAATTATTAACCATCGTGTTATTATACAGTGTGCCAGATAGCTACGATAATTTTCGTTGTGCAATCGAAGCTAGAGATGAACTACCGGACACAGAGTCTTTGAAAGTAAAACTTCTAGAAGAATTCAGTGCAAGACAGGACAAGAAAGCAGACTTAAATGGTGCGGGCGCTTTCTATGTAAAATCTCCCATAGGGCGAAGTCTAAATAAAAACAAACCTCCGGATAAAAACTGTGTAGGCCTACCTACAAATCAAAATAATAAAGTTTTTCAGATCCAAGGTCAAAGTGGTGTGCAAAATCAAAATAGGAATTTTAAAGCATCAAAACGGTTATATAAGTGTAACTATTGTAAAAAATTGGGACACAAGGCAGCCGATTGCTGGACAAAAATGGCGAATGAAAAGCAAGTTTCGATGGCATCAGAGCAAACCCATGCAGCTGCAGAAGAGATCGTGACATTGACATCATCTTCAGTGAGCACTCTCTGTGCGAAGTTAACGAGAAGAGATGACGTGTGGTGTGTTGACAGTGGAGCAACAACACACATGTGCCGCGACAAGAATAGTTTTTTGGAACTCACGCCAACCATAAGTCAGAAGGTTAGGTTAGCGGATGACAGAACAACTGACATTGAAGGCATTGGAACTGCAGTAATGAATGTTTCAAATAAAAAGGGCCAATTTGTAAAAGTGAGGTTAGAAAACACTCTTTTTGTACCCACACTTAAGACAAATTTATTTTCAATTTCAAAAACTGTTGAAAAAGGGCGAAGCGTGTGTTTTAATGCAAATGATGCTAAAATTGTCGAAAATGGTGAAGTGTTGTTAACTGCTCGTAAACGTGGAAATTTGTATTTTATCGAACCTTACATGCAAAGTGAGAGTTCGACACATGTAGCTAATGTGAGTAAGGCAGGTAATCTTAGTGAACTTGAAAAGTGGCACAGAAGATATGGACATTTAAATGCGTATGACTTGCAGAAACTCGTTCAGAAAGACATGGTTAGCGGTATGAATTTTAAGAAATCAGAAACATTTTCAACATGTGAAACCTGTATCTTAGGAAAGCAAGTTGCTACGCCTTTTCCAAAAAGGTCTGAGTCGAAGAGTGAAAAATTACTTGAATTAGTGCACTCAGATGTTTGTGGCCCAATGAGAGTGAAATCTCATGGTGGTGCTTCTTATTTTGCAACGTTTATCGATGATAAATCTAACTGGGTAGAAGTTCATTTTCTAAAACATAAAAGTGACGTGAAAAAGGCTTTTGAAACATTCAAAGCATTAGCGGAAAACCGTCACGAAAGGAAAATCAAAACTTTGCGGACAGACAATGGCCTGGAGTACTGCGGAAAAGAGTTCACAGAAGAAATGCGCATCGCAGGGATAAGAAGAGAACATACCGTAGCAGAAACTCCAGAACAGAACGGCAAAGCTGAACGCATGAATCTCACGCTGGTGGGGATGGCAAGATGTATGCTGTTGGAGTCTGGCTTACCAACAAGTTTTTGGGCCGAAGCGATTGCCACAGCTGCTTACATCAGAAACAGATGTCCATCAAAACAGCTGGAAGAACAAACCCCTTATGAAATTTGGTTCGGGCTAAAACCAAAAATAGGACATTTCAAGACGTTTGGTTGCAAGGCATATATGCTGAATAAGGCCCCAAATAAAGGAAAGTTTGACCCAAGATCCAAGCCAGGTATTTTTGTGGGTTACTCTACTGAATCGAAAGCGTATCGAGTTTGGGACCCAGAAAAACAAAAAATATTGAGAAGCCGAGATGTAAAATTTTTGGAAAATTTTGAAACTGTCAAAGTTTCGGATGAACAAAAGGAGTGTGCGAACTTTGAACCTTCTTACTTATATGTTGATAACAGTGTGAAAGACCCTATTTCTAATGCTGATGGACATGTAGATAAAGTTCAAGAAAGTGATCCCATTGATCCTGATAGGCCTATTGAAGTCAATGAGAATTACCTCAAATCAGAAAATTTAAGCAAAGACTGCACAGTGATTGAGAATAAGAGGGGGCCTGGTCGACCTAAATTGATTAAAACAGGAAAGCCGGGACGACCAGCAAAACATTTTAATCTGGTTACGCTAAAACCTGAAAGTGCGAGCTTGATGTATGAAGAGGCAGTAAATCCATCTGTACAAGAAGCCTTAGAAGGACCTTATGCAGCTGAGTGGCAGAAATCGATGGAAGCTGAGTTCAACGCTCTGACACACAGCAAGGCCTGGACATTGAAACCACGCCCAAAAGATAAAGCTGTCATTGGTTGTCGGTGGGTACTCAGAACAAAGTATGGGCCAGACGGTAACGTCGAACGCCGGAAAGCTCGGTTGGTAGCGAAGGGCTATAACCAACGCCCAGGGATTGATTTCCATGAAACATTTTCACCTGTTGCAAGACTTAGCTCAATAAGACTAGTTGCTGCCCTAGCAGCTGAGTTAGGCCTTACTTTGTATCAGCTTGATGTTGTAATGGCCTACATAAATGGAGATCTTGACGAACAGATCTATATGGAACAGGCGGACGGTTTCATTGCCCCTGGAATGGAGCGTCTAGTTTGTTCACTCGAAAAGTCCATATATGGCCTAAAGCAGTCGGGCCGACAGTGGTTCAAAAAGTTGCACGAGAGACTAGAAATTTTTGGACTCAAACAATTAGATTGTGACAAGTGTGTGTACCACATGAATGATGGTTGTGTGACTCTTATCGTGGTTGTTTATGTAGATGATTTGATCATAGCTACAAACAGTAAAGAAGCCTACACAAGATTGAGAGACGATTTGTCTCAAAACTTCCAAATGAAAGACTTAGGAAAGCTGCACTACTGTCTTGGAATTGAATTCAAACAAGATGAAAATTCAAAGTTGGTCACTATGTCACAGAAATCGTACATAGAAGATGTTCTCAAAAAGTTCGGAATGCAAGACTGCAAACCGGTAAATACCCCATTAGATGGAAACAGCAAATTATCCAAAGCCATGGAGCCATCTACGGAGGAGGAGGCAGAGGAAATGAGCGAAGTTCCGTACCAGCAACTCATCGGTTCTCTGATGTACCTCGCAGTATCTACACGACCAGACATTGCGTATGCGGTGAGCTCTTTGAGCCAGTACAACCTAAACCCTGGAAAAGGACACTGGGTTGCGGCGAAGCGCGTCTTACGATACTTGAAAGGTACGAGCAACCATGGACTAGTCTACAAGAGATCTGGTGCTGAACTGATTGGATACGTGGATGCAGATTGGGGAGGAGCCCTTGATGACAGAAGATCATACACAGGCTACGCCTTTCAAGTGGCAGGCTCTGCCGTGACATGGGAGGCGAGAAAACAATCCACCGTGGCTCTTTCAAGCACTGAAGCAGAGTACATGGCTCTTACGGAAGCAGCAAAAGAGACAGTTTACTTACGAAACCTGTTAAAAGAAATCGGGTTCTTGAGTGTTAATGCAATACCAACTCTTGTTTATTGTGACAATCAAGGAGCAGAAAAGCTCATGCATAATCCTGTGTACCACTCTCGTACCAAACACATTGACATTCGGCATCACTATGTGCGTGAAGTTTTTGAACGAGGCGAAATCAATGTGAAATACATTCCAACAAACAAGATGGTAGCTGATGTGCTCATGAAAGGACTGTTCGGACCAAGCCATCATCAGTGCATACAAGGACTTGGCGTGATAGACATTAATAAAGTTAACGCGTGTTTGAGAGGGGGTGTTGTGTATAATAAACGAACATTCTCTTAACTAGGCCTGTAATAACAAACACGAGTTTAGTAACTATTCTACTTTTAGATTTATGAAGCCACTTTGCTGATGACGTCACCAAAGCGTCTTTGTTAGTTCCGGTCTATATCTCAAGCGGCGAGCATGTGCTCTTTGTTCTTTAATTGTTTATTGTTCTTTCATAAATAAAACTAACAATATTATACATACGTACATAAATAAACAGACATACTGAGAAACAATAAAAACGCTGATCTATGTTAAAATATCATAGTATACAATTCTTTGTTACACAAATGTTCAAATTCATTTTTAGTGCAGTGTTTAATGTAATGTTTGCTTATATTTCAGCTGGAACTATTTTCGCTCCAACTGCTACATCGAAAAGTTCAATTCAACGCTTGTGGTTTCTTCCCTTTGGACTATACCCTTATTTATTCAGTAAGTCTCTCAGATCAAAATATACTTCTTTAACATTTTAAGAAAAATTCTAGGTTTAAATAGTATGGAGCGTTATGCTATTGGATAATGCATTATTAGAAGTAGGTTTGGAATAGTTGAATCGACAAATTAACTGGGTAAATTTTTAGGGGGAAAAATAAAATAAAATATATAAGCACTGCGTCGTACTACCTGTTCGGATTATATGCCTGTGTACTATTAACACTAATGAGCTAGGAATGTTTAATTTAGAGGAAATACACTCGCATTAGCATGGAGGAAGTGTGAAAAATCGTTTAGAAAAATTATATTTTCTCCTTAAAGTTGCCTCATTTCTTATTAGATCAACGCCCAACACAAACTCTTGGACCTAGAAAGCTGAAACTATTCACAGAGGTTCCCTTTATGACGTAGACAAGGAAATAAGGCCGGATTTTTTGAAACTCCCACGGGATAGAAATAAAGAGGATTTATATTTTCACTTTAAAGTTGCCTTATTTCCGTAACTATAATTATTAGAGACTTCAAATTTGGCATATAAGTAGGTAATTATAATCTTCTATAATAATAAAAGGAAATGTTTGTTTGTCTGTGTGTGTGTGTGTTTGTTTGTTTGTGTGCTATGCCCAGCCAAATCTACGGCACGCAGAGATTTTAAATTTTTTAAATGGGTCCAAATGCACCTCGAAGCCGGATTTTTAAATTTTTAATTAGCTTTTAAATTAGGCTATTTTTAACAATTTCTTTTTAAGAAAATATGTTTTATCTGGCTTAGAATTACGTTTAAGAGATACGGGCACTATTGGGGGAGGGGGGGAAGCTTATATAATTCTTATACCCGAGCGGGTCACGGGCAACGCCGTGCAGAATTGCTCATTATATATAAAGCTAGAACATTTAATTCACACTTTTATATAAACTGACAAGCTATTTATAGGGTTATATTTATATAAGAACAAATTATCAAAATGTGAGTACAATAAAATAAATTTTGTATATGGTAACCCAACTATTGCCCACATTTTGGCAGACACCGAGATTAGTACTTGCAAGAAATCTTAGCTTCTGCGCCCACGTGACGCCATCTGTTTCCTCGCACTCGTTTAGCCGCCATTATTTAACAAAGTGTAGAGTTATGGTTAAGACTTAGAAACCCACTTAAGATTATTATAAAATAATATGTGTGCAACTTAAAAGACACCATTCTCTCAAAGTTTGATTCTATTTAATAACAATCTCCATTATATGGATTGTAACTGTGGGCACTCGTATAAGTTTTCGATGCTGATATTAATTATTTTAATATGTTGTGTGTGTGTTTATTTTGACTGATGGTCACCAATTGACTTAGTATCTATTGTTATATGCATTGATATATTTTAATATATCCATTTATTCATTTTTTATCTCACTTATCTCATACTTGTTGTATCTTTTTAACGTGTTTTTCATTATTAAATATAATCATTACTAACCTAAGATTAATTTTATATTTTTTTTATAATTTTTTCTAGTAATTCTTATGTTTATCCAGCCTTTCACCTTTTATTATAATCTTAAGTGGGTTTCTAAGTCTTAACCATATCTTTACAGCTCCTTACTTAATTTTAGAATTTAGAATGTTTTTTAAAATGAAAGTGTAGAGTGTTGTAGCTACTAGACAGGTTGAACGCATGCTCGAACCAGTAAAAACTGTACCAACCTTACGTTTTATGCATACACATATATATATATCCTACAGATAACTAACTATCCGGGAGATGATACATTCAGTTCATAATACGCGTAGATTATCCGGTAGCTAACGTTAACATTCCGATAGCAATATTTATGTGGTAGTCATAAGACCGGCCCTAAGTCGAAATGTGTTGACTAATTTATATGTTATTTTAAAGATGTGTTTTGAAATAAATGTATATTCATATGTAACTTTAGGGAGTTTTTTTTTTCCAGATCGTAGGTGCAGTTACAACTTACTTGGTCATTTTAATAGAATTCCAGCTTTCATATGGCAGGACTAAGGATTATAACACCCCAAATAACTCCTCAAATATTTCAACAACTTCTCGACCTATGACCAAGAAGAAGAATTGAAATTTTAAAAGTGATTATTTATGGTTTATCACCATATTAATGTGATCATTTAGCTATAATTTCTAATTTAGTTAAATTTTAGGTTGTTACAAGGAAAGGTAAAAATACATTGAAAGAAATATATTCTTGTTATTATTGGTTTGGAAACCTTATTTTAATTTGTATAGTAATATTTAATCAATAACTGTAGTTTTTATATATGTAATATATTTTACTATAAGTCATTGTAAATATAAATATATATTTTGAATACATACATTAAATACAATTCAAACTAAAAGTAAAATAATAATAATCTATCATCGTGTAGCACATAATACAATTACGTATGAAACAAAAATTGTATGATCATGTTAAAATTGTATTTTCAGAAAGGAATTAAAGAGATGTGATATTAAAAAAAATTAGTATCCAGAACGGTTCGATGAACATAATAAACACCAACCACTATTATGTAGAACGATATTTACCCGTAATGTTAATGCAATTCCGACCTGGTTGAAGGCAGATTTTTTGTTAAAATTTTACCAAATGTAATTATTGAATTAAAACAAATCAAAGAAATCTTCATTTAAATTTGAAAATACCACAGGAATATTTTCCTTGTATTGCAATAAAGTTTTTACTACGTGTAAAATAATCAATAATAAATAATAAACGAATATAAATTATGGTGAAAATCCCAATGACGTAAGTGAACAACTAGTCAAATATATAAATATGAATTGTTTTAACATCCTATAGTACAATGTTCCACAATATTTTTACAGTTTAAGTATCTGTTTGGGGCCATGGATTAACAACATACCCCTTACAGCTTTCGAACTTATTATTATAAAATATTGATTTTATTATCAATAAAACTCAGTGATTTGTCGAGTATACCTTGAAATAATTTCCGTTCCACCGGCAGTACGCGTACCACAGTTTTGGAAACACCACATTGTGTATGAATTATTAGAATAAAATAATGTGTTTTGATATTTAGTTTATAAACAAGGCATGAGTGTTTTAAAAAACATTTGAATACACGCGTCTATGGGGAAATAGCCCGCGCCATTGAGCGCGCGTGGTCGAAGCGGTATGAGTTTATATATATATTTTTAGCCCATATTTTACTTCCCGTTCGGATTGTACGCATATGTACTAATCACACTTTTGTGTTAAGGATGAAGTAGAGTGAATTTAGAGGAAGTGTACTCACATTTGAGTGGGAAGAGAGAAAGAGAAGGGAAAACCATTTAGGAAAAACTTCCCTCAGTACACACAACAGGATTTAAAACCCGATTTCCCCGCCATCGGCTGTCCAGTATATTGCAAAAGTGACGTCTTAAAACAGGTTGGTCCAACGTTTTTCATACCAAGAGTCAAATATTATTATTGGTTTACACATTGGGTCGCATTTAATAACCTCATCAACTTTATCTAGGCCTACAAACAACACTTAATAAATAATTATTACCATACTTATGATTAAATTGTGTTTTTGATTGGTAGAATATTTCAAATTTTACTGCCAAGTAAAAAGTTTATTAATCTTCCAAAAATGTACTATGAAATATCTACGCACACACACTTTCACAAAACAACTTAGAGTTATAAATATATATTTATTCATATTTTTATTAATCAAATAAATGCATAGTAAAATACAATCAGGCATTTTTAAATTAATGTTTATATTTGAATCATTAGCTATTTCACATCTTTCACCGAGGGCTTACCTTTAATTTTTCTCCTGGATATTGTGAGAACCATATTTTCAGTGAGTGTGGGCCGCATTTGACATGCCTTAGACTGCCTTAGACAATGCAACCTCTGAAGTGGTTATGTTTTTTTTACTCAACTCCTTAACGCAAATGCCGGTAGGCTACACTTCCTCTCGATATGACCTACACAATCCTTTTACTATCAGTGTAGATATGCGCGATAGCCCGGTGTAGTAGTTGGGTGCGCAAACATGAGAAAGAATAATTGTGAGCTAAATTTAATAATCACATGTAGAAATAATTTTATGGGATTTGACCACTAATTCTCTTCGAGTATATTCCATCGCCGCTGGCAGTTGGTTCGAGCTATTCCACTTCATTTTCTACCGAGGAGGGGTAGACGCATTGATTACGTTTTGAAATTGACGTAATCGCGGTCCTTGGTTTAAGGCATCACATTACTATCTCGACTGAACAGAGGAAGGCTTGCATCTAGAAACAGGCCTGCTGTGCCTCCCATAGATACTGAAACAGTACAAGATAATAGTTGAAACACTCGTTTGCGTAAAACTATTACATATATATATATATATATATATATATATATATTAGCTTTGGATACGGTTGCAACTAGATATTTCACGATACATACATGTTTTTTCTCTATTCCGATTCTTAAGTTAAACCTCAATTTTTCGATTCTTGAACATTTCCTGTTTCAATATGTTTTCAAGCATACATTTTAATACAAATAATATTTATTCAATTAATAGTATGGCAAAGAAAAACAACGCTAAAAATTTAAATAGTAATAGAAACAATTCACCTTTAACTTTTAATTTTAACTAATAAAAATGTCCTTTTTACCAAAGTATTAAATCATATTATATATTATTAATAAGATAATTAGGAATTATAACAGTACATATGTATTTTGACCTACAAACAAACCGGCTCCATGATGTAGTGCTCAGTACACCTGGTTACGAACCCATGGATCCCGGTTTCGGTTACAGACTGGTGCCTTGGAAGGGGAATTACCCCAATGGTCACCAGGGTTTGAATAGTTAGGCTTTCTACTGGTTACACATTCTCATACTCACTATCACCATCACCTCATCTCATCGGGACATGGAAAGAGCTTCCACGGAAAGGATGTACAATTAGTACATTCGGGCGTCCCCTGGGTAGCGGTACATTAGTACTGGTTAGTCCTTCTCTCAAACTGAGCTACGAGTGATGTCACCCAGACACGCGATATTGGACCTACAAACAACGAATCGATGAATCAAACATTTATAAAGAATTAAAAAAAGGTATTCCAAACAAATTGTAGAAAACACAAATCTTTTAAATTTACTAAATGGTGCCATTAACTGGACCAAAATATATAGCAAATAAACTAAGATGAGAGATAGTAAATTACTGCTCATTCTGAATTTTGCAGTTTTCTTAGTATCCAATGTTTTTATTGAGAGTTGGGAATAAAAGTATTGAGAATCATGATATTAAGATCAATTCTAGATTCTTTCAATCCCAGTAAGAATCAGAGGTATTGAGGTATTAGTAGAGCTGCTGACCAGACCGATTGTGCATTTTATGATAAAAGTATGGAATTTCTACCATAGTTATTATACACCGTAGGGATTATATAACGTAGGGATTATATTTAGATGAGGAGGGAAGTCAGATTTGAGCTCTGAGGACGGTGAGAAATCAAATACAATATGGCCGCCACTCCACCGGACTTAATGTTTAAATATGCTTAACTTAGGAATCATATAGTCCCCATACATTTGGTGACACTTTAGAGGTCTTTAGATAGTGTTTATTTGTGAAAATCTAGACTTTAGCTAATCATCGTGAATTTCAGAATCTTTAGATAAAAAAATATGTATTTTTGTATTTTGTATATGCAAAAGGCTGTATGGTAAATGGTGGTTATGTTTGTTTTGTTAATCAGAATCCCCTTTCCTGTGTTAATGATGAGGTTCTGATTTACTCGCTAACATGTCAAAGCAATACATCCTGATGAACCCTACTCAACCCTCTACATCGAAGTGATCCAAACCTTCCCACAAAAACTAATGGCGAAAATTGTGTCCTTTGCCAAGTAGTAACAGAGGAATCAATAGTGTGTCCACTCAGATAAACTAAACAGCCCATTGGTAGTGGCTATGCATCCTTGGTGGAATACCTTCTCCAGTTCCAGACTATTAAGCCTAAGCTAATAGGCCCAAACCTGGAACGATTGGATGATGGGGATGGCACAGAGTTCACTATTAAGGCACACAAGGCTGAGTGGCACAATAAATACTGGCTGAAGTTTAACCAAAAGGCGTTTGAGGAGCAAAGTCATAGGGAATTAACTTAAAGTCAACCATGTCAACCAAGAACCTCTAATGTGCATAAATAATCTGCTCACAGTCATCCAGAGTCCACAGAGTCTAATTTCTTTTTATGCAATGGTCCTGCTGGCTCTTCAGACTTACATGAAGCATCAACATACAAAATAGACTCAAATGTGCGTAGGTTGTGCGTCAAATGTGTGTTGAACTGGAGGACGCGTTTTTTTTTACAAGCTTGCTCCAAGATATATGATCACCTTTTAGTAGAAGTACCATCCATACTGTCTGAGTGCATTGCACAATAGAACCAGGCCGGATGCAACCAAAACCAAAGGCAATGACGGAGATGATTCTTGCCTTAATGATATAACCTTTGCTGAGCTAGTGGCATTCTTGGAAGACATGAATAGTGATAAAGACACACCTCCTGTATTCAAACTTGTAAATATCACTCAGATGTACAAGGTAAGACTGGAGCAGCTACCTGCCTATCGAGAAAGGTATTCACACAACCAGACTGCTCTCTGTGATTCCTCATCTAAGGGCACATATGCAGAGAAGAAACACATTCCTGACTTTTGAAAAGTTAATTCGACCAGCACTTAAGATAGCCGGTTCTCATGACAGTGATGTAATGGATTTTAACAGAAGGCAAGGAACTTTATGCAACATATGGAAGGGGAGTCCTTTAATTCCCTGCTGAGTCATACTTAGCCTGCCTAGCCCCATATTCGTAAGAGGGGGCAGATACTTATATTTTTATGCATTTGGCAGACGCTGTGAAAGGGGTGACCATACGTACCGTTGACAATTATGTATTAATACTGTATGTGTATTAATTCATAAAATTAGCTCCAAATGAGCTGTATTTTGCTTTTGGTGTCGGTTAAAGCTCTCGGTATATAGCTATTCATGAAATGGTTGCCACAATTACCCCGACTCAATATCGTGATTTGCCTGTCTTTCACGCTCTAACTGGGTGTAATACTGTTTACACATTCACTGGTAGAGGAAATAAGACTGCTTGAGATACTTGGAAGTGTTTCCCAGAGGTTACTGATGCTTTCCATGAACTACTATCGATGCCCAGTAAGAACAATCAGGAGTAAATTTTGTTGCTGGAGAGATTTGTATGAGTGAACCAATGAGATCATGGAGGTTAATTATACCATGAAGCAGCTCTTCACACAGAAGTAAAGAGACATAGAAAATATTCCTTCAACCCAGGCAGCACTCAAGCAGCACATCAAGTGCGCTTCCTACCAGGCCAACTGTTGGAACTAGGCATTGGTCAATGGTCATGGATTGAGATCTGCCAGAGCCCCCTGACTGTGGCTGGACAAAGGATATAACTGGGTGGCAGCCTCTTTGTACCACCTTCCCTGAAGCATCAGATTTGTGCCGTGAATTGACCCACAGTTGCTGTGAGAAAGCGTGCACTGGACGCTGTAGGTGTGCCAAAGCTGCACCCAAGTGCACTGCACTATGACTATGTTATGGAGATTGTTGATTTTCTTCAATACATATGTTATATATACATTGTAATGATACTATTTTGGACCCCTTTCATATATTTAAAAAGTCATGGATAAAGTCTATTTTTATTTAATGAACTGTGTGTAAAAATTCCTTTTAATACTTAATTCATGGAGAATCACGCTCTTTTAGAAATAATTTCAATATACTACGTTTTAAAATTATGTTTTTAGTAAAGATCAACTCCGTTGTATTAGAAAAAGCATGTGACATGCTGGCTGCCTCTACCCAATAGGAAGCCATCTTCACATCAGGTTGCCAGGAGTTTTTCTATTAGTTAGTTTTGACACTGGTGACAAGGGCTCCAAGAGGGGTTAGGTCATATATAAGCAGCTTGTGCGTATGAATCCACAGTTCGATTCATCACACGGCTCGTTAAAACAGTGCCAGCAACACAAAGAGTAATAATGTAATATATCAATAGCAGTAACATAAATCTATACATTGCCATTAATATATTAAGGGAAGTATTAGCACAAATATACACAGTACACAGTACTCAGAACACGAATCGTGTAATATCACACACAAAAATTCATAATTTAACAAAAACTATGTCATTTTATAACATATCTTCAGTACCGGAGGTTTAATCATTTAAATAAATCCTGTGCATTATCAAAAGTCTTAATCATTCTATAAGAATAAAAATTACATATAAACAGAGCAGATAACATAACAGTTCATGAAGATGATAAGTAAATATGCGTATAATCCAAACTCGTAGTGAAACGTGTTGCTCAAAAACAACAACATTAATACCAATTCTAAGGGTTGGTAATAAATATATTAATTATACAAGAAATTCACATGAAATAGTGTTGAGAGAGGATGGGGAAGTAGAAGTGAATATTATAAACCAACCCCCTGGACTTTCTATCTGAATTTGAGCGTCTTATGGATCGTCCACAACATTGGATTATAATCGGGGCGGGGGGGG
>CABFVX010005341.1:28560-38946 GCA_902151425.1 Timema shepardi
TTGTGGGTAAGTTTTACGCATACCAGCTACATAAGCTACTGCAGAAAGAAGTTTTTCAATTCTTGGACGCATTAAAAACTATCTTCACTCTACGATGAGGCAATGTAGACTAAATTTCCTGAGAAGCTCAACAAAATTGAAATTGCAAAACTGCTTAGTGCTTTTATAGCTAGTAACAAATATAGGGCAAAGGTGTATGAGAACCTTCTTTAATTTTCAGTGTTTCATAATTTTTAGTTGATCTGCATCATATCTTATTTTTCTTAATTTTTTTTTGTGTGTGTGTATTAATTCCAAAGTTTGGAATGTATAAAATACATGAGGGAAATGCACAGTGGGACCATTAAATACAGGTATCCCTCGTAATACGCAATCTCACTTTACGCGTTTTCGCTATAACGGGATTAAAAAAAATAAAAATGCATGGTCTGCTGTAATTTTGCAATCACCTTGTATGGTGATGGCGTGACCTTGTGTACGCACATTCCAGTGAAGGCAATGATCTTTACTGTACAATTTGATGTTAGGGACAACATTGGAGATGCATGGGCAGAAGTTAAACAGTCTTGTATGAAGGGAATTGGGACACATATTTGGCTTAAAGTTTATGATTCTCATTATTTTGATCCTGAACACAAGCTTTCCGATTCAAGGCATGATATCATCGACATAGCAAGATGTTGGATTTGAGGAAATAGACCAGGCAAATGTGAATGAATTGCTCCAATCCCACTCAACAGAACTCACCAATTAAGATCTTCTAGAAATGGAGAACGGCATAAAGGATTAAGAGGAAGAACCTTATGTTGTTGAGCCTATCAAACAAATTTCAACAAAACATTTTGTTGATTTATTTAAGCACATTGACAGTGCAATTAGAATAATTGAAGAGAATGACCCTAACATAGATAGAAAGACCAAAGTTTCCAGAGAAATTCAGAGCTCGTTGGCTTGCTACAAAGCACTCCATATAGAGAGAGGAAGAATGCTGCCCGTCAGTTGAGTCTTGACCATTTCATCAAATAAGTTTAAAATTGTCAGTATAAGGACCCAGGGCCTTCACAACAGCAAAAACTTACCATTCTAGGGCCTTCAAGAAAGCAAAAGTCTACCGTCCTAGGGCTTTCATGCTAGCAAGAGCTTATCGTCCCAGGGCTTTCAAGAGAGCAAGTCTACCATCCCAGGGCCTTCAAGAGAGCAAGAGCTTACCACCCCAGGACCTTCAAAAGATCAAGAGCTTAACGTCCAAGGGCTGTCAAGAGATTAATAGTTTACTGTCCTAGGCCTTTAAGAGAGCAAGAGCTTACCATCTCAGGGCCTTCAAAAGATCAAGAGCTTGCCGTCCAAGGGCTGTAAAGAGAGTAAGAGCTTACCATCCCAGGACCTTAAAAAGATCAAGAGCTTACCGTCCAAGGGCTGTCAAGAGAGCAAGAGCTTATCATCCCAGGACCTTCAAAAGATCAAGAGCTTACCGTCCAAGAGCTGTCAAGAGAGCAAGAGCTTACCGTCCTAGGCCTTCAAGAGAGCAAGAGCTTCCCGTCCAAGTGCCGACAAGAGATAAAGAGCTTACCGTCTAAGGGCTGTAAAGAGAGAAAGAGCTTATCATCCCAGGACCTTCAAGAGATCAAGAGCTTCCCGTCCAAGTGCCGTCAAGAGATCAAGACATTACCGTCTAAGGGCTGTCAAGAAAGAAAGAGCTTACCGTCCCAGGACCTTCAAAAGATCAAGAGCTTACCATCCAAGGGCTGCCAAGAGAGCCAGAGCTTACCATCCCAGGACCTTCAAAAGATCAAGAGCTTACCGTCCAAGGGCTGTCGAGAGAGCAAGAGCTTACCGCCAATATCAAGATAGTGATAACCCAGATTTGCCAAATCCAGTTAATTTATTATGCAACTGAAGACTAACACTAAGTGTACCTGTAGCAATGTATTAATTAATTGTGTTTGTTTACAAATTTCAGGGGATTGAAGAGTGACAATAGGTCGTCACCCGAGAATGCAAGTGTTCTATCTCCAAAATTGTTAAATTTGAGATATTTGGTGTTTACGTTTATTTAGAATGCATATGATACACCTGCGGTGAAATTGAGACTATTAAATAATTACTAAAGGAGATACAAGCTCGAGTTGTCATCTATTAACATTGGTTTTATACAAAAGGTCAAACTTCAATGCTCTTTTACACAAAAGTGAAAAATTGGACATAGAACACTTGCATTCTCGGGTGACGAGGTGTAGGCTACCCATAGTATTGTACTAGTTAGATAAGTTAATAAAAATTGATTTCATTTACAAGCTTTAGGTTTTTCTTTTCTTTTTTTCTTTTGGAGTAATCCCTATATCACCCATGTTAAAATCAATTCACTTGCGTTTTCATGTTACGCGATTATTTGTCGGAACCAATCATTAGCGTAGCGTGAGGGACAGCTGTATTACATGTTCTTGGTATTTTTTTAATCTCAAAAATGTTTTCCCCTATAAAATAACATTATTGTAACCCCAATTAAAACGTTCCGGCGCCACTGATCAACAATAAAGTCACACTTATTTGTTGCAAGCGCAGTCGTAAGATATCTTGGGTTTATGTTGTGTTAAAAGACGTAATTTAAACAACAAGAAGATAAGGAAAAAGGAAGGAATTTTAAACACTATTCCAATTTATAGAACTTTAGATGAATGAACTAATCTCATACCTTACAACTGTGCTTACAACCAGAAGTTGATTGTAAAGAGACCATTAGAAAGCTTGGTCAACGTTTCAGGTTAATCGAATTGAAAAACTAACAAAAAAAACATAATATAATGGAGTAAAAGCTTCATAGATCACAATAAAAGAGCAGTTAGTTTCCTTAACTACAAAGTGAGGCCAATTTTTGACTTAATTTTGGGGGAACTTATTATAGAACTTTATCAATCTATACAAGACAGCGAAAAGTTAGTATACTATACGTATTAGTTTAATAACATTTGTTTGGTCATTATTTCAAAAATATTTAAAATATATCTTGGTTAGTGGAATGTTTTTCCAGTTTAAAAAATGAAATAGCTATCGATTCCTATTATTACATATGGACTCTGAAACGGGTAGCGTGTTTCGAGTAAACATTTTAAATATTAATAGAGCTCAAACATGCGATGTAGATTGTAATACCAGATTCACGCTAACATTGGCCTTTTACGACAGTTAAAAAGGTTAATAAAGAGTGGTTTTTGAATCAATCTGTTTCTCAAATAAGTTTTTTTTATATCTTGGCAAGTAAATTCAATTTCCATCTCTCGTCAAAGTGACAGGACGAGAAGCAGATAAATACGGTGGTTTTTAATAACATTTCAACTGTCTTAAAATACCCAAGTTAACATATATGGATCATAAAGAGGTAGACTGGATGTACTGAGGTTTTTTACTTAAATAGTTTCCCACACGTTTCAAGCAAATGTGGGTACATTTAATAAACTATACCTTTATAATACCTATCCTATTAGTGATGTGTAAGGCCTTGAAATATAGGTGTAAAGCGTAATGATTTTGATGGAAGAGAGAAACGCTGTACAAGTATATATGAAAGGCGGAGCTTGGAGGGATGAATGATTGTAATTACAGCCATAATTCGCAAATGGATCGTATTATGATAAATTGAAATATGACACCTGCACACAGGACTCGAATCCGGGTCCTTTGTCTTAGCACACCAATGCTCTATTACTCAGCAATCCAGGTATCGTCCTGTTCTCAGAGTCATTCTTCACTCATATTTTAAGACAGAGTCTGTGATGAAAGTGTGTATTTCATCAGCTACTAAGAGCTATCATTGATATCACGGACACCGAAGACTCGGTGGCTTTGTGCTTCAAATAGTATATTTATACAATGTACATTCCAAATGAATCAAGAGGGAAGAAAGAAACATATTATATAATTAATTGTATAATTGTACACCCAAGTTAGATTCTAGTTTCCAGTTGACATTTTTCAATTTATTCGAATGTAACTATTATTTTTACTTTTTGTAAAGTGCTAATCATTATTCTAAGATTAAACTGCCAAGAATGAGGAGATCGGTGTTTGAATCCCGGTCGGTTGAACTGAGGGTAGTTTTTACTAAATGGTTTTTTTCACTCTCTCTCTCTCTCTTCATTAAAATGTGGGTAAAATTAATTTAAATTAAACCTTCCTCATCATTAACACTTCAGAGTAATTAGTACGCATGCGTACAACCCAAACGTACAGTCAGAAGTTGTAATACTTAAAAACAAAGTTGATGTAAAACATATTGGGTTTGGCAGCATAAATAGCACTTGTGTGTTGTTACGTGGATACATTGTATAGTGATGTTATCAGACCGTGGAATATTGGTGATCTTGATGATAGTGTGATTATTATGTGCATTAAATAAAATATAATAGGACATGAAACAGAGGCGGTCCTAAAAAAAACCGTGACCATGATCTCGTTCAAAATTGTGCAAGAAATAGTATCGTATTTACAGAAATTAACTTGTAGTGTTTTTTTAAAATCTAAAATCCTCAATTTTATTTATAACATAACTTTGATATATTTTTCTAACCGACAATTGTTATCAAACATTGTTTATAACGTTGCTAGGAGAACATAACAAATAATTTTGTTTACCTCTGCAAAATAAAAAAATGGCTCGTGCCAAACGGGCAACAAATATTTTGACACGGAATCAAAATTGTTTGAGGAGAAGTGAAAGGATCGCCAAACAACGGAGAAGGGTCGCCCAGGAAAAAGCTCAACAGGTTTCACGTGATGGAAACAGACGCAGACAACGAAATTTCTCTCGGCCCAAAGCTAGCTGGGTTGCGGAACGCACTCAAGGTGAATAGCCCACATTTAATTACTTATTTATTTGGAACAGTGTTTCCATGAGCTTTAATAGCTCGTTGCTGGAAGCTATACAGATAAAATTACATTTGGCACGATAGTGACAA
Source organism: Timema shepardi (assembly GCA_902151425.1). NCBI lineage: Eukaryota > Metazoa > Arthropoda > Insecta > Phasmatodea > Timematidae > Timema > Timema shepardi. The sequence goes on from CABFVX010005341.1 coordinate 33,513, forward strand.
AAAAGTCTCTAGCTATACAGAATAAAAATGCAATTTTGCGGGATTATAAACGATGAAGGTACAATTGGCAGGAATAGACAAAACTATAACACACAAGATAAAATGCAATAGGCATTATTATATTATTACATGAAAAGGTATCCGATATACAGCTAAAATATAGTATAGTGGCTTGATATACAGGCAATATATAATAATTTAGTGACACTAGAGGTAAACATTAAGACTATGGATTTTTTTTAAAGAATGAAATTTAGAGGAAATTTTTCCAAAGTATATTTCTAGCCTATTTTTTTAAACTGTAAGAGGTTCTTGATAGAGCTCACATGCGCAGGTAAGCTATTATATTTCTTTAGAGCTGCATATTTGAAGCTATTAAAGCCATGTTTCTTCGAATGGATGTGTACCAAATTTCTAATTTTTCAGAATTCCTGGTGACATGGCTATGAATGGTTGATCTAAAATTGAAATGAATGTTAATACTTAATGTACTATTCAAACGAATTTCTTGTAGTACCATGGCAGAATTTAGGTCAGCACATAGCTCTAAAGGTGGTATATTTGTTTGAAGGTAAATCTGTTTGAAGGGCGTAAGAAGTGATAGCTTGAATACATTTTTAATTGCTCCCTTTTGTAGTGATTATAATTCATTAAACCAGCTTTTATTAGTATTAGACCATGTAATAATTAGAAAATTTAAATTACAGTGTATTAAAGACTAGTATAGTTGTTTTATGCGAGCTTGTGGAACATAATACTTCAGCCTGTGTAGGACTCCTATTGTAGGGTTACTTTTTTTAATTAAATAATTTATGGCAGGATACCAAGTTAAACACAATTTATAATCAAACCCAAATATGTAACTTGTTCTACCCTATATAAGTATTTCTTTGTTATTTATTAAAATTCTGCTGGTTGTATTGATTATATTATTGACCTTAGAAAATATAATAGAATTAGTTTTCTCTTCGTTTGTCGACATTTTATTTTTACCTAGTCATCTAACTATGATATTTAGATCATGTTGCATATCATTAAGTAGTGTATCGATTTAATTTCCTATAGAGGGAATGTTTGTATCATCTGCGAACATATTTAGTTGCCCTCTAATATTACAGTTTGCTAAATCATTTATATAGATTAGGAAGAGTATAGGTCCTAATATGGAACCGTGTGGAACTCCAGTGCTTATATTAGATAGCGCACTCATATACGTCCCAATATTAACATATTGTTTCCTGTTCTCTAGATAGCTATGGAACCAATCAAGTACCTTTCTTCTAATATCAGAGCTCTCTAGTGTTTTAATAGGATATTATGGTCTACCATATCAAACACTTTCCTAAGATCGATAAATATGCATGTTGCAGTTTTGTTATTATTTAAAGCATTATGGAATTGAGAGATAAGGTCAAGCCCTGAAATATCAATTATAGACCCATCTCTAAATCTAAACTGACCCTTGTAATTTAAAAAAAAATAATTCAAGAACGATAGTAGCCGCTTTAAAAAAAAATTATATTCTCGAAGACTTTTGAAAGTGTTGGTAGGACTGATATAGGTGTGTAGTTTATTAGGTGTACTTTTATCACCTTTTTTGTAAACTGGAACCACATTGGCTATTTTGAGATGATCTGGGAAAACCAGTAGCGGATTTAGGTTTAGGCCTAGGGCGGCAAATTTTGAGGGGCGCCAAAATTTTTAATTGAAATAATTTATATTTTAATTACAAGCAATTTATTATTAATTCTATATTTAATTGTTATGTTAAAAAAAATGTCTAATTTATACCTGAATTAGATTTATTATTATTATTGTTATTATTTTCATTATTTTATACACACACACACACACATANTATATATATACTGTTACAAAAAAAAAGGGTGCCATATCGTCTCGGGCCTAGGGCATCCTCAAACCTAAATCCGCTACTGGGGAAAAATCCATCATACATCGACATATTTTTGATCTTGACAAGTATTCTACTATTTGTTTCTGAGATTAGCTTTAATACCACGCTTGTAATTTTGTGACCAGCCGATGAATGTTTATTTTTAAAATTTTTAATTATTTTTTTAACTTCATCGAAGCTAGTAGGGCTCATATATATTGAGTTTGGAGAGTAAATTATCTTCCAGGGTTATTTCATTACGATCATTGTCAACTAAAAGTAGTACATCATTTGCTACATTTATAAAATAACTATTAAATGGTTCACATTCCTGTTGCCTATCATTGATAAACTGATTATTGACTATTAGTTTATTACAACCAGAACTACTGTTGTTTATCTTGCACGAATAAAATAACTAGTTAATTATACACCATGTTTGCTTATTATTATTACCAGCCCTCTCAAATTGGTTTTCGTAAAATTTAGTTTTTTGAGATCTTTTAAGGTAAATGAATTTATTCCTATTCTTCTCCAAGCAGAATATTATTGAAATATTTTACTAAGCTTAAGATGGATTTTGTGCCTTCTACTAATTAAGAGTAATAGCTCTTTGGTTATCCATGGTTTACTATGGTCCAGTAAATTGGTGTTAGGCAGGTGTTTATGCCTAACCGTGTTTATGCTACTATGTTGTATAGACGTCTGAAAATGGTCAATTAATTTATTAAAGATAATATTAACATCTGAGTTCTCGTCAATATACATGTTGGAGATAATATTCTGGAGCTTATTATAATCAATTTTGTACAAGGGGGAGATGCCCTTGGTTTTTAAACAATTTCGAGGTACTAGACCCAGTGATTCCGGGGTATACAAACCTCCGTCCCAACAATATTATGATCACTTAGACTGGTATTAATATTATAAATAATATAATCAAGGCTGTGGTCATTTATCACCACATTATCTATGAGCGTGGAAGTTATTTACGTTATTCTTGTCAGATTAGAGTTGCATAGTGAAAACCCATTAGAAGAGAATATATTTTTATATGAGGCAAAGAGATTATCATCTGTAAATGTGTATATATTAAAGCCTCCAACTATAAAGCAGGTTTTATTTCGAACAAAGCTCAAGTGCCCCTCTAGAGACATCAGAAATAAGTTAGCACTGATTCTTGACGGATAGTAGTGCAGATAATATATGAAATTTTGTTTGTTTCTTACTTATCTCTATTGATAGCAGGCTATGGTTATCCTCAGTGTTATGTACCATGTGCCAGTCCCATGTATTATTTACATTTATTCCTAGGCCTCCTTAAGGCTTATTTTCTCTGCATGAATAAACACTTCTGAAGTTTTTGACGTTAAAAAAATGTGTTTCATTCGATTGTACCCAAGTTTCTGTTATTATCACTAAATTTACTTGATCTAAGCAATGTAACTTGATTTATAGGTCTTCTAATTTATTCTTTAAGCACCTTGCATTAAGATAAATATTAATAATAAATAATAAGTGTCATAACATCCATTTACAATGTCACAATAACCTAATACTAGAGTAGTCCAGATAATTATCATATTGTAATTCAATACATCTAGGATAACTTAGCTGCTGAAAAGAGTCCATTACCACATTATTGTGATGCATCGTCATAGGTTAAAACTGGCATGTTAATTTCTTTTATATCTTCTGGTGATATTTTTTTAAACTCTTGTATTTTCTGACTGACGTAAAAAGAACTTGCAGTCTCTGGTACATACATATTTGTAGCCCTTTTGTTTCAGATCTTTCGCGTGCTTGAATAATAATTTGTTTAAAGGGGTACAGTTATCTATAGTTCAAGTATAATGGTCTAGAAGGTACATTTATGCCAACATCAAATTATTTTTAATTTCGTCCTACCATATTATTTGCCTGCAACAGCTGATTCTATTTAAATCTACTGCAGAACTTAACAAGAAGGGGTGGGGGTAGTTCTGGCTTATTTGTAGGTAGCCTGTGGCACACATCAATGTCTGAGTCAAATATATTGACATTTAACACATTATCAATTTTTTTACAATTTCTGGATCATTTACATTCTTCAAGTAAGGCAACCCATGAATTTCAAGATTCTTGACTTTGACATACTGTTGTAGTTCCTCATTCTCCCGCTTAGCTGATTCCATGTTTTTTTAAAAGACGTTTGTTGTCTTTTACCAGATTATTTACCTCCTCTCTAAGGGTTTTCTTCTCTTGGCACACTTTTGAAGGTTATATCTTAAAGTCACACAGTTCCTGTCTAATTGATTTAAAACCATCCTTATAGCCAATAAACGTTTTCTTCTTATCTTTCTATTCACTCACCAATACATCAAGCTTGTCTAGCTTACTAAGCGCTTCATTTAGTAGGTCTTCTGTTTTAGTCGGTGGGCTAGAAGTTAGGTGGGCACCATCTTCTTCTTTAGCGTCTGTGTAAAGAACCTGGCAAGGTTTGCAAAACCACATTACAGACTTATCAGAGTTCAGCTGATTAAACCGTTTCTTACCCATATTAACACATTACCTTTGGTAACATAAATCACAATTTCCATCGCAACCTATCGCACCATCTTTCTTTCCTAATGCCTTTTTGCACACACCACAACTCTTCACACTGCCACCACCCGCCATCTTGTTTTAATATCAAGGTAAGCTAATTTATTGGAACGATACCTAACTTTTGACTCTTAACATTTAAGTGGACCACACACCTTTCTACCATTTGCGAGATGATAACTTCTAGCAGATTCCAGACGGCAATTATTGTGAGTTACGAGTTGGAGCGCCCACGGCACAATCGCCTGTCATATTCCAGTAGTGAGCATGCCCTCTTTAAGGGAAGATGTGGCGTTGCTCGTCGGGAAGAAGATGATCTAGGTGGTGATGTGTTTATAGCTCCAATTTGTCGAACTTACCGAATAGCTTGACTAATATTATCAGTGACGTTGATGATTTTAATAAATATTTTACCAGTTTATCGTATTTCGAGAAAATGTGACTGAAAGTAATTGACTCTTTTTTTACATCCATTATTGTTTCCATACCGTGGAATGGGCCAGTTTTTTTTTTATTCAGGCCATACATTTTCCACTACTGCTATGCCTGTCGTAGCTTCATATGCCTTATAATCTAACATAAGACTAGGGCAGGCACAACATCCAATCCCCGCCCGTTAATTCATCACTGTGAAAGGGTAAACCTACATTCCATCAATGATAAATATTTCGGCCATGACGGGAATCGAGCCCGGGACCCTAATTTCAGTAGACAAACAAGCCACCGACTGAGCTAAGTTGTTTGATTGAACACCACTGGCTACAACAATGAATATGATTGCTGGCTGCGCAGCTTAACGCGAGCAGGAGCGTCTCTCGCACCTGGTAGAAGCGCCTTTTATGACGTCATGCAGAGGACAGTTCCTCCTGAGGATGTGTCCGATCCAATTTGCTTTGCACCAAAGAATCACATCCAAAATTTTTCTCTTTTCAAATATATTTAAATATATATATATAT
>CABFVX010005341.1:39041-52082 GCA_902151425.1 Timema shepardi
GGTTCAATATATATATATATATATATATATATATATATATATATATGCATATTCTATGGAATTAGGATCGTGAAAGTTCATTGCCACACTTATAAAATTACTCCACCTATCCCTATCCAATTCTTAACAGTTCGCCTCATTGCACCCTAGTTCTTTCAGGTCCATCCCATCTTCGTCTAGGACTTTCCATTCATTTCTTCCCCATTAGGTTTCCCAGTCAGTACACTGAGCAACGTTCAAGAATCTCCCATTCGCGCTGTTTAAAAATATATAGGTAGGGCTTACTTATCTATTTGCTTCACATCTTAATACCCGTCCGGATTATGAATATTTAATTATATTTATTTAGCAGGGATGAAGGTATGAGGAATATAGAATTGAAATTAAATGTACCAGTAATCGAATTTTCTTGAAGAGAGGGTAAAAATAAAAGACATACTCAATAAAATCAGCCGGGATTCGAACATTGTTTCTTCCGCATCATCGTCGAAACAGCCTATATAAACTTGACATTTAGCTCATGTGCTCACAGGTGCGTGTCACCTTATGTTAAAATATTTATATTACAGTAAATAATAGTATTTTCAATATTTGAATAGTTGCCATCTAATCTCAGTTGATAGTGAGTCTGGTCCAGGCATCGTTTCTGGGCCTGGCCAAATATTTATTATTTATTTATAGGATTGTGGTTTCTCTTTTTACCGTAATTAGTTTATGGTCATGAGATTAGGTTATTTGTCTGATCTAAGGCTAAGCTAATTTAAAATTCTTCAATGTTGAAAGCAGAAAAATAGGTTTGTGTTTTATAAAAGGCTCTTTTCTTACTATAAAAATTGGACTAGAGGTAATTTGGAAATTATGTCTTGATAAAAGCCTGTGTTCAGAATTTTTACTAAAATATTTTAGGATTCCTAATAACATTTTTGTTTTTATTACCATTACTCACCTCTAGTTATATTGAGATTTAAAAGAGTGTACACATTATTAATACTTGTTAGCTCATAAAGCAATCGTATTGCAAAATAAATAAATAAATATATATATATATATATATATGCCTCTATCTTATTTAAACTATTTGTTTGCATTTTCAGGAATAAATAAACCCGAAAAGAGAGATGGAATAAAATGTGTGGCCAAGAAACACATTATGAAAAACAAGAACAAAAACGAGCTCTCGTTGAACAAGTTCTCATCATTTACTCTGAACAATGTGAAGGTAATAAAATCTGCCCACGTTTTTCAAAAATACATTTTTGGGACCAATAAGAAATGTTTCTTAAAATGATCTTGGTAATGAAGTCATGAAGAAGATCTTAATGATTATTTATAAATTGAGGTGTAAAATTTCAAAATAAATCGTTTAGGCTTACCGATTTCAGTTATTATAATTGCTAAACACAGGTATATATTTTGGTTCTATGAGAAATTAATTGTATTTAAAATGAAAAATTTGATGTGATTTCTATCCACCCGGATCTGGGCATGCACTCAACCCTTTGGTTAGTGCTACCTGCACCATCTGTTATCGTATACATCCTTGTATTTGGGAAGTTGAGGAAGTGTGATGGTTCCCCGTTGCTTTACACACTGAATGTCTATGAGTGCGAAAGAGCCTTTCAATTTTGCTCGGAAAGATATTTTAACATGCTTTCCAGGGTTCTTTTACATGCAACAATAGACATGGGACTAAAGGCTTTACTTCTCCTCCGAGGGAAGCTGTGCTACGGATTTTTATCGATAGCCTCTTATATATATATATATATATATAAAATACTTAATTATAACTTGTTTTGTTACATAGTATCTTTTATCTAAGTATTAGTTCACCATAAAGGTTACTATATACTTATTTTAAGGAGTAGGGACTGGGAGGGCCTATTATAGGAAATGAGCTCGCAGAAGTAGAAGAAATGGGAAACTATTGTAATAAAAACAACTCTACTCGCGCCAGTAAGAGTAATTATAAAACATTTATTCATCCCCAGTTTGTAGGATGAATAAGTGTTTTCAAAATAAATTTGATGACGTGAGTTACATAACATATACCAACCGGACCTATAGATTTTGTTTTGAAAGCTCATGATCGGTATTCATAAATAGAGAAATTGGAAAAAAAGTAAAATAAGTGCTAACATAGTTCATGGACTAGCTGGTCGATATTGAAGCCCAACATTGCAAATCATGTTCTAAGTGATAACGTTTATTTAACCTTTTTTTTCTCCAGAACATTAAATTTTTTAAATATAAGAATATTTCTAAACTGAGAAACTATGCAAAACATTGGACATTATCGTGATTGCTGAAGTTAGGCTTCAGACAACTACAGCCATCCTTTGAATATATATGCTTGCAGTCCTAGGTTAAGCCAAAAGTAGTGTCTTAACGATGTATGAAAACAATAGGCAGTGAAAGTTATTCGGAGTTCATTGTAGAGGTGTGGAAATCATGAGAAGTGCCTCCAACTATTTGCATCTTCACCCCTACCAATAAATCCCCCCCCCCTATTTAATCAGAATCATAGCCGCCTATTATTTAGCCCTCCTTCCCTCTCCAAAGACAATATCTCAATTAAATCAAATCAAATCCCACCTTTTCACCCATTACATAAATGTAATGATTAATTATGTTATTTTAATTCCTGAAGGAAATGCTCAAGGCTGGATTTGCTGAAGGGAGGCGCAGAGCCAAGCAGTTGGTAAACCTGGCTCTTCAAACCGGACTACGCAGCGGGGTGGTAGAGAAAGTTTCGAACGGCGTGTACCGCGTTCGAACAAAACCGGAGAAGCCCGAAGCTGATCCGACCGACTATGATGAGGATGATAACAAGAGCGAGTCATCCAAGACCACATACTCAACGTCAAGCCCCAAGGGATCACAAGACGGCACTGATCGTTCCGAGACGTCTGAAGACTCATGCAGACGTAGACGTGATAAAAAGCGAAAGAGTCGAAGAGTCAGGTTCTCTAAGACAAACACCAAGCATTCTTCGGAAGAGAGCTGCACTCGCAAATTGCATCATTCTAGTATTTGTAAACCAAATGAAAAAACAAAGAAAACTTCACGAAAACGGAAATATGACCGCGAAATAAATCAACCAAAATCCCGGGATAAAAGGATAAGAAATCATAACGAATATGATTCAGATGAAAATATGGAAGACAGAGATAGAGATTCGCAGAAATATGTACGCATGAAGGGAGCAAATCATAATTCAGATGGAAATATGGCTGGGAATTTGAGTGCAAAGGATTCCGATTCACAGCAAGACGTACCCATGAAGGGAACTGAATATGATTCAAATAGAAGTACAGGTGTAAAGTTAGTAGCTAAACATCCTGATCAAGACGTACGCGTGAGTCAAACAGAATATGATTCAGATGAAAACACAAAGCGAAAGAGTCGAAGAGTCAGGTTCTCTAAGACAAACACCAAGCATTCTTCGGAAGAGAGCTGCACTCGCAAATTGCATCATTCTAGTATTTGTAAACCAAATGAAAAAACAAAGAAAACTTCACGAAAACGGAAATATGACCGCGAAATAAATCAACCAAAATCCCGGGATAAAAGGATAAGAAATCATAACGAATATGATTCAGATGAAAATATGGAAGACAGAGATAGAGATTCGCAGAAATATGTACGCATGAAGGGAGCAAATCATAATTCAGATGGAAATATGGCTGGGAATTTGAGTGCAAAGGATTCCGATTCACAGCAAGACGTACCCATGAAGGGAACTGAATATGATTCAAATAGAAGTACAGGTGTAAAGTTAGTAGCTAAACATCCTGATCAAGACGTACGCGTGAGTCAAACAGAATATGATTCAGATGAAAACACGGATGAAAACCTGGGAGTCAATAACTCCGATTCGCAGCAAGATGTACGCAAGAAGGACGCAGATTCTGATTCAGATGAAAATACAGGTGGAATTGAGGAAGCTAAGGATTCCACATCACAGGCCGACGTCCACAATAGTTATGATTATCATAGCTAAATGTGAGTCCTCGTGGTTTCATACAAGATCAATAAATTTAGAAAATAATACAGTAAATACATTAAATCAAAATGAGATAATGTTTAGTCTACTGAAACTGATGGTGTATTGTCATATTTATTTTTTGATAAATTATTTGAAATTTTACTAAAATAATTTTACAAATGTATTTCGTTTATTAAAGTATTTTATCAGTATATTATTATTTGTGTAGTTATTTAAGTTTTATCCTATTTCTAAGGATTTAAACCTTGTTCGTATATATACGAACATAATACAAAACTTTACTTTTTAATTTAATCAGAAATAATAATAAATTTAATGTTTGATTTCGTTACGTCATTTAGTTTTTTATTGTAAGCCATTAAAATAATATTAATAAAGGACCATTGTAATTATTAATTTATCTATAAATAAACGAACCTAATTTCGATTCAGTGTCAAATCAGCACTAGTCAAATTACTGTAAATTATGCACGACCTAATATAGAGGGAAGCTTCGTTTATCAAATATATTTTTATATCGACCAAGCCATATAATTTTAAATTTAAATAAATTGTTTTAAATTAGTAGCTAATCCATACTTTTTGAGAACAGTAAACTAGATACTTTTTTTTTAATGACGTATAATCGTTTTATGTTCTACAAATAAAAAAAATTAATCTTAGCTTGGGAACTTTGAGGAGCTCTGTTTTTATTTTTAATTGATACAATCAACACAAGGATTACCAATGAATCATCCTTTGTAGCGACGGGTAAATACCGACTCGATGTGGGTTGCAGCGACCTGTTACGCGTAACACTCATGTTCGCGATTAAGTTATGAGGTCCTGTCCGAGTTAGCGCGATCATGATAATCGTTAAGGTTACGTTACGGTGTACTGTTACAAGTTTGGACCATGCTTGTGTAAAATGGATTCGCCCTACCGTGAAAAGCCACTTTCACTGTTAGCAGTTTGGTTTGAAACCCGGCTTCAACATCAATATCCATTAAATTAAATGAGCGCTCAACCACTGAGATTCATTGATGTAGTACAAACATCTAGACCTTGATGTAATGTTTATTAATGAACGAAATTAATTTTTTACCAAGCGTGGACTGACATGAGTATATTTTGCCTATTGTATTGTTGAAACAAGTGTTAAAATATAAGGTATGTTATAATATCGTAATGTATAAAAATAGGTAATAGAGAAAGAAGTGTCTTAGGCTGGACTTACTTTGGTTTTACGTTAATTTGAGAATGATGAGAGGATGATTTGTTGATCGAGCGACAAACAAATATATCAAGGTAGAGTGTGTGGACCAAAAGGAAGAGATGGGCCATGTGATACGTGGCTAAATATTGTAGATGAATGTGTGCAAAAGAGAAAAATTAATTGTTTTAAGAATAAAAGATCAAGTATTACTCGGTGAACGATGTTGTTGAAGCGATGGAGTAAGCAATGACAGGGATGTGTGAAGAAATTTAGTGATGATGAATTAATTTAGGAGTTTCTGAGCTTTACGTGGGCACAGTTTCTTGCCTAACCCTTAAGGGAAAGGAGTCATTAGGTATGTATGTAATGTATGATTAAAATAGTTACGATAAAGAGCAAGTGACAGCCGTCCTAGTTTATTATTAGCACCGCATCTTACTACCCGTTCGGATTATACGCAAAGCCGTCCTAGAGTTTTCAGACAAATAACCAGCTACAACGATATAGAGCAAACGTATGAGTAAAATAAGAGATTTAGGTTGGATTATGAAACAATAATTTGCTTATGTACTTGATTCTATTGACAATTTTTTACAACATCCTAATTCAAGGAACTGACCCCCAAGAAACAACTTAAGATTTTATTACACTGGTTTGTGAGTTTTATGAAACGGGGCCTTGGCGTCATTTTTAATTTTTTTTTCAGAATGTCAAAAATAAGTGTTCATTTAATAATTACTATATTATATACACTATATACATTACTTACTATTATTTTAACCTTGGGAAATCCTCCTAAGATATCACACGTAAGGTTACTGGATAGGTATTTAATAATCAAATAGTAGAAAAAACCTAAACATTTCATTTTTCCATAGCTTAAATGCAAACAATTAGTTGTAATTTGTTTCTAATATAAACTCTACATTCTGATATCATTTGGTTTGGTATCCCTTACGAACGTCAATTGTTAACAACCATTGTGTCATACGTTGCTTAGGAAACACAATAAATAATCCTTTCCGAAATCAAAAAATAAAATGGCTCGTAACAAACGGTTATCACAACTTTTGACACAGAATCAAAATCAATCACGAAGAAGCGGAAGGCTAGGCCAACGGGAAGGAATAGTTCATGAGACTTCTCTTCAAATTTCAAAAAATAAAAACAGACACAGGGGACGAAACCCCCCTCGGCCCAAAGCATGTTGTACTAATGACCGCATTAAAGGTAAGCACGATATATTCCTACTATAAAAAGGGTGTATTTTATTTAGGGTACTTATTTAACGTTAACCTTTCCGAACTTAATGATGTTATCAGGACAATACCAACAAACTAAATTAATTCTAAAATAGAAACAATCAGTTTGTTAATTTATCAATCATAATCAGTCATCACTGTGAGAGAAGAATATCCAATTTGACCAATGATCAATGGGGTTGACGTAGATTCCGTCCCAAAGATGTTATAATCGCAAGCTCCTACAGTGTGGATTTCATCCCGAACTATTAACAAAGGTGGTGTGAATTTCTTTCCGTGGGGCCCATACAATTGATTTTTTTTACAAATATTTCAATTTTATATTAACATAGCGTCATAGGTATAAAACTTATAGTAAAATCATGGATAAACACCATACCGAATTGAAAAAACTGGTTTTCCTACTATTTTGTATGTATACAATTTTTTTCTCAGAAAATTTAAGTTAAAATAGGTAAACAACCTAGGCTATAACGAAGAATCAACATTCGTAAAGTTATAATAAACAAGACAAAGAATCTTTTTTGAAATGCATTATTTTTTTTATTATTTGACCTCTATATTATAGTAAAAAATTATGGTCATGTTGAAATAAAGGTTTGAAATATAGGCTAATGAAATTGTTTTGTTATTATATTTCAATTTATCATACTGTATCCATTTTTTTAAAGGGAGGACTAGTATACGTCCTATTATAATGATGGGACGGAAGTTAAATACAAAATGCAAACCAGTAGGAATTTACCAAAACCAGATAAATGTTTCAGTCATGCCAGGAATCGAATATGGGACTCTTAGTTATGGTGTAAATCTGGTAGGAGGATTGATATCCGAAAATTACAATAAATACTAAAGGTACTTTAAATAATTATCCATACTGTACGTGGTATTGTATGTTCAACATCTCTTAACTCCAGGTACTATAATATTTTCAGCAAAAATTAAGTCCGAAAAGAAACAAGGGATAAATACTTTACTGTCCAAGAAACTGATTAAGAAAAATGACAAGAACGAGGTCTCGTTGGACGAGTGCTCATCATTTTCTCTCAACTACGTGAAGGTAATGAACAATAAGAGTTGATAGAAAGGACCTTCTAGAGAATACTTGAAACTTTTATTGCTGTCAGGTATTTTATTGGTATTAATACAATATTATTTTTGAATAGTGACAACTAAAGATTAAATCACTTTTTAAGTATGAATATATATAAAAGTAGGCTACTTATAGTAGCTTTTGTAAACTTCCTACAAGATTAGTAAAGTAGTAAACCAGTAACTTATACAAATATAAGTTTAGCTTAGCTGAGTTTAAAATAAATATTTAATACAATCTAGTAAGCCTACCTATCTAAAAATAGAGTTGCAGAGATAATATCAGTACTAGATCACTAGGTGATGCTACTCATTTGACTTGAAACAATTGATTTAATTTTACGTACCAAGAAGATATTTTTTCCTGACGTTACATGTGTTGTGTGACACAGAGCGAGTTGTGTTTATGTGGATTCCCACTGCACTGCAACGTAGTCTACGTATTATTATCTAGAGGTACCACTCCTTCCAGAGCCTGGCGTACCGATGTGAATGGTGCTATTTAAATACACGTAAAGAACAACAGTTATACAAGAATCAGCATTCACTATCAAATTTTATTTTTACAGCCCTTACTGTTTCCGGCCTGTGGTCTGGGTTAGTTTTTTAAGCCACATATTTTTTCACTACCGACTGGCTTAGCCTATCGTAGCATCATTTGCCTTATAATTTATCTTAAGACTAGGACAGGAACAACATCCATCCCCCAGTCGTCAATTTATCAACGTGAGAGAGTAGACCCATATTTTCATCAATTGTAAATTTTCGGCCATGCCGAGAATCGAACCCGGGGAACCTTAGCTTAGTAGGCAGACACGCTACCGACTGAGCTAAGTGTCGGACTGAAAATATTTACTCTCATATATTATGTATGGTTTTATTTTTCTTAGGAATTGACATTAAATCTGACAACTAGAAATGACCCGCCTCGGTGGCGTAGTTGGCTAACGCGCTTGTCGTGTTGAGCTCGACTGCTGAGGACGGGGAGATCGAGGTTCGAATCTCGGTCGGGTGAACTGGGGGAGGTTTTTCCTAAATGGTTTTCCACTCTCCCTCCACGCAAATGCGGGTTCACTTCCTCTAATTCAACATTCCCAATTCCTAATCCATTAGAGTAATTAGTACTTAAAGCGTATAACCCGAACGGGTAGTAAGACGCGGTGCTAAATATTATATTATTATTATTATTATTATTATTATAGCTAGAAATGATACTAGATCTATTTCATGTAAACACATGTCAAATAATGTGCTCTGAAGATGTCACTTTTGATAAATATTATAACACAAACACTGATATAACACTAATAAAATATACTGAAGATTTAAAAATGACACCTGGACACGGGAATCGAACCCGGGACCTTTGGTTTAATACGCCAAGGCTCTAACTAATTAGCTTTCCAGGAATTGTACCATAATCAGGGTCATTCTTCAGCCACCTTCGACTTGGTAGTTGGATAATTGCTTACACTTGTACAATTATTATAATTGTAAGGGATCACATATAATTAAGAATCAAATAGCCAAAGATATTAAATTTGTTTTAGTGAAGAATGGCCCTTGGCATGGGACGATTCCTGGATAGCTCAGTGTTAAGATAGAGCATTGGCGTATTAAGTCAAAGGTCCAGGGTTCAATTCCCGTATCAAGGTCTCATTTTTCAATTTTCAGAATATGATATATAGATGCGAGTAGATCCTCACTAAAACTAATAGCTTTGGCTATTTGATTCTTATAAAATAGTTAAATATTATTAATTTTGTCTGGATAAAATGCTTGGGCCATATGTTAGTTTTTATAATATTTTTCATTAGAAGCACCCAACGTTTTCATTGAAAGGCATAGTTAATTTATGCATTCGTTTGTTAATCACGGACTTGCTCAGAGTGACTTCAAAGGTGATACAGTCATTAAAAATATATTAAAAACAAGAAAGTTTCAATGTTTTATTTTTATAAGATTATTCTTTGAAAAAACCAACCTATTATATTACAATGCTATCAGTCAGTTGGCCTAGATATACTTTTTCTGTGTATTTTTTGTGGCCAGTGGGGGTGTCTGGCACCCACGGCTCCCACGATGCGCACGCCTATGGTGATACTTGTTTAAAGTGAGCAGATAGATGGTTCTTCTGACATGGGCAGTGACATTGAGCTTAGGTAACGTCTACTTTTGAAACGGTTTTTTAGAATCCCAGATTGGTCAAAAATTGTGACCATACGTTGTGTGAAAAAGAGCGAGAGTACGAGTTTTTTTTTACAGCGGTGCAGTAAGTGCGATAACAAGCGTTAACAATCCCCTTAAAATTAAATACTAGTAAAAATACTTTTGTTAAAATGTATTTTTTTTTAAATTCTTTAAGGAAATGCTCATGGCTGGATTTGCTGAAGGGAGACGCCGAGCCGAGCAGTTGGTAAACCTGGCTCTACATTATGGACTACGCAGTGGGGTGGTAGAGAAAGTTTCAAATGACGTGTACCGTGTACAAACGAACGAAACCGATTTGTCGGAGAAGCCCGAAGATGATCCGACCGACTACGATGACGATGGTACCAACAGGAGCGAATCATCCGGTGTTACATATTCGGCAAATTCTCACCCCGAGGGATCAGACTACAGCACCGACCGTTCCGAGACGTCCGAAGACTCGCACAAAAGTCGCAAGGGTGCTGAACGGAGACGCGGGAAGAGACAAAGGAGTCGAAGCGTCAGTTTCTCGCGTCCACACGCGAGGCGTTCTTCTAAAGATCTTTGTACCTTTAAAAGGCGCCGCTCAGATCGTCGTAATTCGAAGAAAACCACACACAAAGGAAAAACTGATCCTGAAACAGATCAACCAAAATCCCAGGCTAGAATAATTAAAAAGGAAAAAGAGAACGATTCAGAAGAGTTTACAAGATAAAATGGGATAACTAAATCTTCCAAGTCACAGCACGACGCGCACACAATCTATTATTGTTATAGTGCCGCATTAGTGAGCAAATCATTGCCATAAACATTGAATAAGAAATATTTTGATTCATATGGAGGTAAAATTAAGGTTACTGAAACGAATGGTTTGACTATTAATTTTCGGTAGATTATATTAAAGCTACTAAAATTATACATTTGTACAAGTATACACTAGTTTAATTAATTTCTTCGTAATATTATTTTATTGAACATACCATGCTCATTCTTTGTCTATCGAAGCAGTTTTATCTCAGGAAACCTCCTTTCTCTAACAAAATGCATAGGGATTCGAAGCTGGTTGCCTGATTAAAATACCTTTGAGTGTGTATTATATCAATTAGTTTCGAGGTATTTTTTCCAACGGTGACTGGTGAATTGCGTGACATTAAGTCAATATTGACCTAGGCTTACTCATGACATCTACATATTACTTTACCTTTTTAACACATTCATTATTCAAGTTTTAGCCCTATTTATCTAATGTAGCTATAAGTAGAGATAATAATTATTAATTAACTAGCTCACATTTTTTGAGGAAAATTGTGAACAGCCCACTACCTACCCGATATACACCTCTCCCTCTCACCTGAACTAATTGGGAACGTGTTGTTTGCGCCCATGTTGGTAGCACCCTTTAAAAAAAACGTGGGCGTTTGCGCCCACCTAAAATAAGCAGTAATTGTTCGCGCCCGTCGGCGAGTAAAAGCCTTTTACTAGCAACTGGAAGTCATTAAATGGACGTATATGACGTTTTTTTTATCGGTACTGTTTCAGCCTCAATAGTATGAAGGAATGTTGGTAGGCTAGGTTAGGTTAAGTTAGGCTAGTTATTGACCTGATATCTCTGTTTCAAAACTACTAATGTGAAGGAATGTTGATAGGATAGATTAGATTAGGTTAAGTTAGGTGAGGTTAGTCATTGACCTGATATCTCTTTTGCTGGGGAGAATATTAAACAAAAATTAAATGTTTTTGAAAGGAAATAGCATAAACAAGTTTTGTAGATACAAACATTTACCTTCATTAGAACAATAAGAAGGATTTGAATATGCAGTGGGTGCAAACACACGGTTATTTTTCCCAGGGCGCAAACGCAGACGGTCGCAACCAACACGTAGCCAACCAATCATCCCTTCCCTCACCGGCCTTCAACCTCGCTTATCCTATAATGTAGAAGAAGTGATGATTACATTTACAAACAAAGTTAAATAAGGAAGGTTCGGAAGGTGCAAGCATAAGATAAATTTACAAGTTTAACAAATCAGTTTATTTTCAACCCTCCCCTGTGGTGGTAGCGCCCTTTCCCTATCTGACCAAAATATCACCACAGCGAGAGCGTCATACAAAAATAATTATGCTAATAAATCATCAGGGACCTTTAATGACCACCACTTAATCCAACCAAACCCATGTGTCAGCACCTAACCTTGTTTATTTTTATCAGGAAATTAGAGTTGTAGTTAAATAAAATCAGGAGTAGTAACAATTAAGGCCTTTCAGCAAGTTTATTTATAACAGGTATATATTAGAATTTGTAACATTATAAGATGAAACAAGGTTGCGACTTCTATGCAACATATTAGACGTTTAAACATAATATAAATCCTCTCCAGTTGATAAAACATATAATCAAAGTTTATTAATAACTGGTAAATAGCTAAGCTTATAATTTTATAAGATGGCATAAGGGTGCGAGTTCTACGCTTTATATTAGACATTTAAACATAACATGAATTCTCTCCAATTAAATAAAATTATAATCAGAGTTTATGAATTATTAATTATAGGACGAAAAGTAAAGTCAGCTTACAACATAAAAATATTGCTCTAATATTGTTCGTAATATTCAATCTCACAATAGGGATTCTCCAAGAAATATATAAGAGTTACTTCGAATTCAAATCTCAAAAGACAGGCTTGTCAATAAAGTACATACAAAAAAGAGTTACAAAAATCTAGGCTGTTCCATCCCATTAGTTCTCACTCTAACTGCTTCATATCTACGAATAACATAAATTATACGCCAGTGCGAAAAGGCCTAATCCTCTGATCCAAAGTTTAATAAACAATTTCAACGTGGAAAGACCAAAGGTCAACTAATACGTTAATCTCAGCTCAACTAAATTAGCCGTATTAAATAGATACTATAAGATAATTTCCGCAACTTAGAAATAATATAAAAGCGCCCCCCCAAAAAAACTAATATAAATTAAAGACAACTTCTTACGGCGCATAAAGAGGTGGTTATATATATTTGAACGCAAACCCTACCCACAAACGTAAAAGTTAAAAAAATAAATTATTAGAATCCCCACCATTACGCCTACTTACATTCTCTAAGATGTTCCTTAGAACTATTAGCGTCAAAGAGTACTGAGAATTGCTGAGCACTTGCTTATATATTCTGCTTGTAACAGCGGGGGAAATGTGGATGGATTGCATGACGTAAGGTGATATCATTCACAGAAAAATAATGAGACCTTAGATTACCTCATCAGCGCCTGCGCACAACGCTGTGAGGTACGAGAAGA
>CABFVX010005342.1:0-52051 GCA_902151425.1 Timema shepardi
ACACAAAAGAAGGTTAGCGTGAGCACAAAACGACGCGGTCGGTTTGGTGACGGAAAAAGAACTGTGTAAGGGAAAGTTATGTGATTAGCTAACTCGTGATGCTTGCGCTACTGCAGCGCCTTTCGTGATTGGTGCAGTGGTTGGATCGTGCATCTTAGTCAGTGTCTCCAACGCATGTTCCTCTCACCCTGGAGTAAATATTTCATGAATGAGCATGTAATCACACTTTGGAAAATATTTTGAATAAATGAACATGTTATCTCACTATGGGAGCATAATTCCTCTAGGTTGTTAATGTGATAACTCACTTAAATGGAGCAGTATATTTTTTTTTACATTTTCAAATTAATTAAAGTCAAAAATGATATTCAATAGCTGTTATATTTAAAAATGTTTACCTAAGTATAGGTGGTCTTCTAATGGGTCATCCAGCACCTCCACTAGTTTGACAATATTGGGATGATCCAGTTTCTTCAAAATGGCAATCTCTCTGTACACCTTCTCTAGAGGACTGTCCATGCCTGGTTTACCTGGTGTTTTACGACTTGGAGCCATTCTACCTACAACAAACAATCGCAATCTGGGACATACTTCAGGTCTTATTATAAAAATCTAGTTTGTGTATTAAACATTCAGTAGCGTTTGGTAACTAAAATATGTCCTGTACTAACGAACATAATAGCTTGTGTTGGTTGTAATGCGATCTAAAGTCTACCAATATATAATTGGCTTAGGGGAGGGAAGTAGGAGGATGTAAAACTGTAATCTTTGACTTTTTTTTGTGGCGGGGAAGGGGGGGGGCGAAATGGAGTGGGTAACTAATGGTTTAGGGAAGATGAAGGTTGAATTTAGAGGAAGTGCACCAGCATTTGCGTGGAGATAGAGTGAAAACCTACCCTCAGTACACCTGACAAGGACCAAACCATGATTTCCCTTTCTTCGGCAGGCTAATCTATTTTGAGAGTAGTGACTTAGACCATGTGGCCATCAAGCAGGCCACATGCTTTTAATCGGGGGAGCTGAATTCTATCCATTCAGACATTAAAGCACCAAAATAAAAAGTCTGATTTGTATCCATTCTCATAATATCCACAAAATCCTGAATGGTCTCCATTCAGAGTTTTCAAATAAACGACTCTAACAAAAATCCTGATTTGTGTCTATTGTAATTATTTGCATTATATCCACAAAATTCTGAACGGTATCCATCCACACATTTCTGAGACAAGCACCACACATAAAAAGTCTGATTTGTACCCAATCTCATAATATCCACAAAATCTTGAATTGTGTCCATTATGAATGGTCTCCATTCAGACAGTTTTCAAATAAATGACTTTAACAAAAATCCTGATTTGTGTCCACTGTAATTATTTGCATTATCTCTGTAAATTCCTGAATTGTATCCATTTTGAATAGATTTGACTCAGACACTTTCTTAAACAAGCACCACAAATAAAAAGTCTCATTTGTATCCATTCTCATAATATACACAAAATCCTTAGTATCACCCATTCTGAATAATCTCCATTCAGACATTTTCTTAAACAAGTGCAACAAATAAAAAATCTGATTTGTATCCCCTGGGATTATTTGCATTAGACTATATCCACAAAATCCTGAATTCTATCCATTCTAAATTGAATCCATTTAATTGCAGTGCCACATGGCTGGTAGATGGCAGCAGCAAAGACTCTACTTAACTCACTACACATTTATTGGCGAGCAGCACTATCTCACTGTTAATAAAAAAAATACTCATCAGTTTTTCTTTTAAAATAAAAATAAAAGGGTAGGCCTACTTTACAAATGAGTGATTTTTAAAAATAATTATGATTTTGTTTAAATGAATACATGGGGTAGCATTTGTAAATAAATTAATTTAAGGGTATTTTACTGATGTCAGTCTTAGGACTGGCAGTATGCATCCGTATTTACAAAGAGACCATACATGGTCAGTCTTCACATCATTATTTCATCAGTCCCAGCTCTTGCATGCCCTACAACAAATTAGTGATTATTTTATTGAAAAACATATTTTTATTCAACTAAGACAACATAGACACGTGAATCGAACCCCGGACCTTTGGCTTTGCACGCTAATGCTCTACCACTAAGGTGCATAAACTTGACCTCACCTATGAAAACATTAATGACCGCACCTAATGCAATCGCTAGTGCTGCTCAGTAAATAAAAAAATTCGTTAGTGCTACATTTTTGTGGAAGCTATAAGCCAAAATCATTGGGCGGGGCCAAGTTGACGTCAAACTGGCCCCACCCACCATATAACGATAATTTTGATAATCGTTAGTTATTAATTATAATAACAAAATGAGGACTTGCAAGAATAAAGACAATTTTGATTAAAAAATTTGTAATTTTAACACAAAAATAATATAAAACAAAAAGTCACGATCACAATAAAAGTAATAAATATGTACATGGGCCTAAAATTTTTTAGTTTTAATAGAAACAATATGTATTGTTTTACATCCATTACTCTTTCCAGCCTATGGCCTGGGCCAGATTTTTATTCAAGCCATACGTTTCTACTACTGGATTGGTAGGCCTGTCACAGCTTCATAAACCTTACACTCAAAATTAAGACTAGGACAAGCACAACATCCAGTTCCCGGCCATTAAATCATCACTGTGAAAGGGTAGACCCAAATTTCAACAATGATCAATTTTTCAACCATAGTGGGAATCGAGACCGGGAACCTTAGCTCAGTAGGTAGACACGCTACTGAGCTAAGGTGTCAGAAATTGGAAATCATACCAAGTTTAGTAATTTAATCACTAAAAACTGAAGTGGGGGAGATTGGGGGAGTTTGGGCGCTATATTACTATAGGTTATATTATATTATTAATTAATTTACAATAGAATAGTTTAAACAAGTTTGATTTTTATAGTAATAAAACCCATAAATGTAGTTGTAGATGAAATAATTGGTACGGCACGGTACAAATTTTCTCATATAAGCTCTAATGCATTTTAGCATAGAACGTTTTCAAAAATTGGTTTTCAGTAAAACACCCTTAAGTTCTTCTCAGAAAAACAAACATGCTTTAATCACAATAAGCACTCTTCATATTTAAATTGGAAACAAAATTCAAAATTGTTCAAACAATTATTTTTTTTAGTTTAAAATTTTCAAAAATCAGTTATTTGTAAACTAGGTACCTTAAAACTATTTATACATGTAAAAATAGTTATTATTATTAATTAAGAAAAACAATTCTCAGATAGGTAGACCTACCAGTTTTTTAATAACTCTTAAAGGGGATTTTTGAAGCATTTCAAATTTTCTTAACTTTGTCATAGGTAAACTAACCTTAAATTAATTTACTTTGGAAAAATAAATACACTTTATCATTTAGCAGTGAAAATACTACCTACTAAGTAATATTTAATTTTGAACAAAATCGTTATGGCCATTTTTTAAATACTTGGAATTTAAAAAAAAAGTCATCAGTTACCACCCTTAGGCCTAACCAAATTTCTCCCCCAAAAAACCGTACATAATTTTATTTGTCATGTCAAACACTTCACAACTATACATATTAAGCAAAATCATTCAAGCCATTTCCGAAAAATTCCAAACTTTCAAAAATCACTTTTTAATAAACTAGCATCAATTTAATGATTAAGGTGAAAATTAAATTTATATATATATATATATATATATATATATCATCAAAAATAATGGGTAGTAAGACGCGGTTCTAATAATAATAATCATAAAAAATATATATATATCAAAATATTAGATTTTAACAAACTCCATCAAACTGTTTCAGATATATGGCCCAAGGACAAACAGACAGACAGGGGCAACAAGATTGTAAATTCACTTTTTTGGATTCGGGGTCATATAAAACGTAAAGATTCATCATCATCATCATTATCATCATCTCGAGGATGGGAATTACAATACTTTCTCTTTAGATGAGAAATAAAATAAACTAAATTGGTTAGTATTATTTAAAATAAAAACTTTAACTCATTTTACATCCTTTTGTTGGTATAGTAATGTCCTCATGTTTAATATGTAGCATACAAAATAAAGGATACATCTGTTTAAATATTAATAATACTTTTTTTTTACAAATAAATTGTGAAATAATATATTACAGCCGTTGGTATTTTAGTTTTCGTAGTTGGGAGGATGAGATCTGTCCACCACTTATTTGTGTGATGAGTTTGGACAGCACTTTCTACCTTAATTTAATAAAAACTAGATAAATATTTAACATTTTATTTAGAAGTCCTTAATTAAGGCTCCTAAATATTCACAAATTATGACTTACCAAACATTCCAGCTTTCTTAAGCAGCTTCTTCTTGGAAAGAATTTTCATTGCCTGAAAAAAATTATAAAAGTATACAATATCAAATAAAAACATGCATTGAAAGTATTTAAATAATATAATAATAACGCAAATCAATCTAAGTGTCCAAATTATCTTGAATTATATATTATCTTAAGAAATTTAAAATAAATAAATAAAATAGCTCATTTAGTAAAATTGTATTTTTTGTTATTTTATAAACTTTTTTTGTTCTTGTGCATTAAATATACAATAAGGTATGACATAATTATATATTAGTTATTTATTAGAATCACACTTTGAAACTATTATTATTACAAAACTTACTATAAAGTATTAGATGAAATGGTTTAATGCGATTTCAGGACAGCTGGCAATTAATTAACCAGTCAAGTTAATCCAGCTACAACCTACTTAGGTAGCTGCATGGTCTAAGGTGTCACTTTTGCAATATAGATTGCCTATGACAGGGACATCAAGGTTCGATCCCAGTCATATGTACTGAGGCGGTCTTTTCCTAAATGGTTTTCCACTCTCCCTCCATAAAAATGTAGGTACACTTCCTCTAAATTCTACCTTCCTTATTCCTAACACATTAAATTAGTATATAATCGTATACACCAAACTGGTATTAAGACGTGGTGATAACAAAAAATTCAACCAGTTATTACAATTAGTTACACTAATTAGTTTGAAATAAATGACTCTGCAATTTTATTTCCAACTTCTGATCAATTAATCGACCAAGAAATCTTAAATAATTATTAATCTTTTTCATAACCCAAATCTGCCATTAATAAGTTTTTCCTTCAATCAATTTATTGCTACCCGATTGGTAATCAATGAATTTTAATGTATAGCAAATTATAGATCTTCAATGCATAAATGCCTTGAGTTGCACTTTGACTATTAGACTGATATTAATTATACTAAAAATAAATAACTAAACAAGTGCAAAATTATTTTTTGCAGAGAATAGATTGAGTGACATTAAAATTATTTGATTTAATAAATTATCATAATATTCAAGAAGGAAGTTAAATACTTTATTAACTATAGGTTTACATTAATTTGCTTAGTGTTTGATGAATTAGTCTATAACCACTACCCAAATGAGCTATGTACTGTATATCTTGACAAGTGAATGAACTAAGGTAAATGATCGAGAGTACTTGACCCTGTGAGCCACAATCTCTCTTAACAACCAACATACTATTTCTCTAGTTGGTCTAGTGCTGGTGATTTGATCAAATACAACCCACCCTAATCTTTATTTGTATAAGTCACGTTTACAAACAAATTTTAAAGAAATAATTCTGTCAATACTTTTCCACCTGCTGTAGGGTTAAATTAAACTACGCGATAGCCAAATACATTACTTTTTCGCTCTTAAGGGATGCATTCAACTACCGGTATATAAATGTCTGAATAGTAGTTTAATAAAAGGAAAATCAGAAACCTACATGATACAGGGTGTATTTTAATTGGTGACAAATATTCTAGAGGCGTATTTCCAATGACCAAACATTAAGAAAAGTTTATATAAACATGGGTCTAGAAACGCGTAGTTTCTATAGTAGGAGGAATTTTATTATTCAATTGATAATCAATCCAACAGAAGGAGTAACGCAATTAAACAAGACAAGGTTTAAAAAACACAAGACAAAAAATGTTGCTACAATTTTTTTTTTTTTTCAAATGATCAAGCAGGCCATTCAATGGATCCCCCTACCAATCCATCTTTGAGGAAAACCTTAAATAACTATAAAGCTAAGCGTTTCTAGACTCATATTTATATGACCTTTTCTTAATGTTTGGTCGATGGTAATACGCCTCTAGAATATTTGACACCAATCAAAATACAACCTGTAGTAAGGTACCGGTAATTTGAACTTGCTAGTTTTGTATAACATGATCAGCTGTATGTATAATATCGAGTTATTGATTAACACGTCAGTAATAGTAGCGTGTAGGATATTCTTGATATAATTTGCTTATTTGCACTCATATTTGTTCGTCTCAGACTAAAACATGTTTTATCTATTGTATGCCAATTTGATTCAGTTCTACATAGAACAAAGCATTTGAATAGTTCACATATTTTGAGTGGCCTCTTTACTGTTTCAACACAACAAATATTGGTATTTCAAGTGCATTGGTCACATAGTTTAAAAGAGGTCTTTTGAACATTCTTTACCAATTAGGCAAATCTCTCCACTATGTTAAACATGTAGTTTCTCCTTCCTTTGAGCCCTGAAAAGAGAGTACTTGTACAAGAACCCTTCTTTACTCACCTGTTTTAAACACAGGGCTTCGAAAGCTTTGTTCCAATAGTTACTGCTCTGTAGAACATGTAATCTTTTCAGTGCTGCAAAAGTATTGTTCTGTAGAAGCCTCTCATTTCCTTTTTTCCTACATCAACTACCGGCCAAGAAAATATTGTGAAACCCACCCCCTCATTTCCATTACCCTGTTTTCGACACCTTTTTGTGGGACATGGGTGTCAGCCATTTTACGCGCTCGAAAGTTTTATTTATGTATATAGTTTGTCGCTTTATTTTTCTATTAAGGTTTAGTCAAGTCTTAAAGATCAAAAGTCTTCATGCTAATGTAGGCATATTTGCTGTTAGCCATCAGTCTCATTTTTACCTCCTAGCCACTCACCATGCTCATCCCTCATAGTTAAGGTGTTCAGTCCTTGAGCTCGCCATTGAATTTACATTGTTTTCCGTTGTTCCTGTACTTTACCTTAACGTTCAGGGATTGTTCGTTGTGTTCATCTTATACCAGGATCAACGAAGGATTGATGTTGTGACGTTTTTTGGATCTCTATGTGCCTCACATCATGGCGTCCAAAATTGACTTCGATGCTATCTACGGGTTAGTTGATGGATTATTTTGAAGAGCTAAGCCAATGACATCCTAAAACGGTGCCTTTATAATGATGGAACTGGGTAACGTCTGTTTGGGATAGTCAGCTAGGCTCGTGGCTGAATACCTGCATGCTCATCTATGACAACACGGGGAAAGGTGGGCACACTAAGCAGTTTGTAGTTTCAGACGGGAGTTACTTGTTCAAACGATTTCTCGAGATCCCTTCTGGGCAACTTAGGGTAGTGCCTGTAGCTTTAAAGCTAAGAAATCCCTAAGGATGAGACCCAAACTTCCTTCGTAACGCTGGTCGGTCCACAGGAAGGGACCATCTCTTCCCTCCACTGGAGCCGATATGTGTCGAGGGAAAAGGAGAGGGGGAGTTCTCCTTCGCTAGTCAATCATGGATCGGTCGAAATTCCATTAAAGGGGCTGATTGCCCACCATTCTTAAGAATACGACCAGGGTGTGCTAAGGAAGACGGAAGTCTTGGTACGAGGTGCCCGTTCTTCGCTGATTGATTATCATTATGTTCTGCAGATTATTTATTGCATTTGGTTGGTTTAAGGGGAGGGGGGGCAGGGGGAATTAAATATTTTTACTAAAACAATTTAAATTCTAACATGGTGAATGGTATAAAAACTTGTATTTACTCATCTACTCTTAGTGAATCTACTAGCTATTTCCCAGAAGGGCCAACTCATACAATTGGCTACTGGAAACCCTACTTCAGAGGGTCTCCAATACGGCTGTCTTCATCTCTATTTCCAGACCATTCAAACACCAAGATAGAGAATGTTTTCACTTTGTATATTTATTTTGAATTGTTGATGTTTGAAATCATACATCATACATTTTTATTACATACTAACAATAGTAACTGAACTCAATGTATATCAAGAAGTTGAAGCACGTCCATTATAGTAAATATAGCATAATGTTTCCTATCGACAGTGGGAAAGACAATGATCCATATTTTAAAAACACTATAAGACAATAATTTGAAAAACGTTGCTCGATAATTTTTTATTGATGCAACGTTTCCTTAATATTGAGAAATATTGGCCAATATTGTAATTTATTAAACGAAGTGATTTGTAAACTGATAATATATTTTTCAATATAATTAATACTATTTAACTCAATGAATTAAAGTCATCTCTTGAAAAACCAGGTGTCTTAAAAATCAAATAATATTCCCCCTCTGATAATTACTTTATTATAATACTAGATAACACCAATTATTAACTCTTTGCAGCAATATTGACCAATATTAATTCTGCAGGTTGTTCAAGGCTTTAAGAGAAAAACTTGGATAGTTCTATTGAGGAAATTATAACAACGTATGTTCAACAACTAAATTCAATTTATTTTCATTATCTTTGCTCTGACAACATATACAATAAAGAAAACAAATGTTTAAAAAAAAGGATTAAGGAGCGGGAAAGCCATTTTATGGATTTTTTTTTATCAATGTCTTCTATTCACAGTGAAAAGAAAAAGCTAATGGATGGTCGCAATCATCGTTGATTAATGGAGTGCGAGAGGTATGGAATAAATACACGTAGTTTATCGGCTTCTATATGATGATTATCCATAACAATTTATAATATATCTTGTACTAATTAATAACTAATCTTACTTAACATTAATTGTAAACTCAAAACACTAACCAATGATAACACACTACTGAGAATGTAAGTGTCCCAAATTCAACCTTTTATGAAGGAAAAAGTATCAAAAAAGAAAATATAGCATCAAAATATACAAAAATATACTTACATAATGGGTATCATCTTCTTCGTTATAAGCCAGTTTGACGATTCCATAGGATCCCTGAAATGGATAACTTCAAATTTAAAATGTGATCGCTCATTTTGAAAGCTTGAAACTTCCTTATTTTATTGATTTTAAAATTTATTAGAAATACGTCATTTAAAATTAAATGTGACTAAATGAACATGTTGATCCAATTAATAGGGCATCCAGTCACTTTTTTTTTTACAATAATTGATAAATATAATATTTACCGCCTGCCATAACCTATAACTATGTTACTTCAATGTACACAGGAATTATGTGTTTTACAACCTGATGCGACCCAGGTTTAGTTGCCTAAAATGTTCAATATTATTGTGGGTCACTCTTTATTACTTACTCTATGGCATTAGAAACTCGAAAGTTCATTGCCGCACTTAGATAAGTACGTAACCTATCCCTATCTTGAACTAGTTATATCCAGCCCACCTCATTACACTGTCCTTATCTTGAATTTGTCCTATCCAGTCCACCTCATTACATCCTTTCTCTTTCAGGTCCATTCTAATGTTGTCTTCCCATCTGCATCTGGGTCCTCCCAATGATCTCTTCCCAAAAGATTTGCCAGTCAGTACCTTGAACGTGGTTCTAGACTCTCCCATTCGTGATGCATGTCCTATCCACCGTAATCTATGAGACATGATTTCCTAACAATGTCTTGTGATGAGTGGAGGATATGTAACACATCATCATGTAACCTCCTCCACTTCCCAGTAGCCTCATCCCTTTTAGGATCTTCCTAAGCCCCTTGTTTTCGAACACAGATTTTTTTTTGTCGTATAGGGTAAGAGACTACACTACGTTTCACACCCATAGAGAACAGGATCAAATTATTGTTTTTTATAAGCCTATTTTTAGTTCTACATTCCATGAAAACAGGCGAGATGTCAACTAACTGATCAAGCAATAACATGCATTTACCGACTGTCTTCTTTTCCTAATATCCAATCTAATATTATTATGATTATTATTAGCACCGCGTCTTACTACCCGTTCGGGTTATACGCACTTACGCTAATGTGTTATGGTAGGGTTATTGTGAGATGAAATGGAGAACCTACAGTTTAACGTGGGATCCAAACCACGGTGGGGGCCTGGCATTCCCCACATTCACAAGTTGTGATTAATACACGTATTGTCAGAGGTGAAGGGTTTGTTATAGTTCCTAATGCCAAGGTTGGTTCTTTGTTTACAATAGTGTAAGAGATTTAGAGGGCGTAGTGTCTCTCTAAAGTACCCAAGTCAATCCACCTTATTACGTAATTGTTTTAAGAGACCCTTTCAAAATGAATGTGTAGTTTGTAAAAGGTACAAAGCCCATTGGAAATATATTTTAAATATTCAATAAAACAATTTTAAAATATAGAAAATATGTATTTTAAAGTTTTTTGGTGCTAATTACCTTTATTATAAAATTAATTTAAAAGTAGGATTAGTACACAAATATACTTACAAAATAAAAAATTATCCAAAGGATTTACCCCCTAAATTAATTTAAAATGAAATATGAGCATTAGATTAATATAATAATTCACTTTCTCATATTTACAGTACAGTTTAGTTATTTTACACTAAAATATATATTATTCATGGACGTTTTGATTACCTTTTAGGGCAATACAAGATAGACTATTATTTTAATATGTTTCGTGTTATTTTTCAAATGTAGAACGAAAACGAAAAACTATCGTATTTGATAGTAGTAGTACTAATCCCGCACATGTCTGCCTTAGGTTAGGTTTGGTTAGGGTAGATTAGGTGAAGTCCACCGTTTGAAGGCCCTACATAGGAATACAGTGAATTATATTCAGGATTTCCACTATGCTTTTATTTTAAAAGTATTGAAATTGCTACAATTCTGAGTTGGTAGGCCTACTTTTCATAAATCATAAACGCTGAATTATTAGTATAAAACAAAATACCTAATCGTGCATATTACAAATTAACCATGGCAACTAATATGTAATAAAAATCTTGAATTTTTTCAATTCCAAGTTGATACTTTTCAGTCGTCACAAATATTTGTTATTTTTTTGGATCATGCAAATACATCTAGTACATAAACTGTACTGTATATTTTCCTAAACGTTAATATCTATAGGTACAGTAGCCCCATGGCTTCTTTGGTGCTGACTGACAGCTTTAAAAAGTTACCAGACCAAATTATGTTATCCCTACGCCGAACCATATGATCTACAAAACATGTGTTTACCAGCTATCACTTCTGACAGTCAACATTTAGGTATATACCTAAATGTTGACTGTCAGGAGTCAGCTGTGAGCTGTCAGTCAGCACCAAAGAAGCTATGAGGCTACTGTATAGTTATAATAAAACCCATATGAATAACCATTTTTCATTAATTAATTTCACTAATTTTTTAAAAATTCTATGCTACAAAGTAATAAATGGAAGATTAAATTTCTACCTCGGGAACATCACCTTATAAGAGCTTCACATTTTCCCGTGCGTATCCACCTATGTGGGTTTTTGATTTCCAACATTAATAAGTGAAGAAAAAAGTTTGTTGACAGTTAATTTGCAAATTATGTTTTTTCAATTTTTTTTGGGCATCACGTCTTACTACTCATTCAACTTATACGCTTATGTGCTAATTACCTTAATGTGTCAGGTATGAATAATGTTAAATCTATAAGAAGTGTGCCTGCATTTGTATAGAGGAAGAGGGGAAAACCATTTAGGAAAAGGCAACTATTTTAAGTTTTCAATTTATTAAAACGTTATATTATTCACTATACATAGACGGTATATGTATATTAAAAGAATAATTAAAATCAATGCCCAGGAATCCGACACATTAGCTCAGTCTGTAGCGTGTCTGCCTACTGAATTAACGACTGGGGGCTGGATGCTGTGTCTGTTCTAGATCTAATTTAATTCTAGGTCGTGTGCACATATAATCAATCACTTTAGAAAGTGCACGTTAAATCCCTAAAATAAAAAACTATCGAGAAACTTAGCCATTGCATCTGTTGTCGAGTATAGAATCATGTTCTCAAGATACTAAATTGACGAATTACCAACCCTGATTAAACCTTCCCCCTTTCCCTCTTTAGACACCATGATATTGTATCACTTATCTAAGGTTGGCCCATAGGCAACGGAAGGGTTATGTAAACGACATTAAACGCTGGTTGTCAGCTGTTTAGAAGCAAAATATTAAGGTTTATATATTTCCTAATGGGCTTGTTTGAATTATAAACTTAAAAATACAGAAATTGTTGGTTATAGTATAGGTGCAAAATTATTTGTGAATACGAACTATGAAAAAATTAGTTTTAAGGGTGATCCAGAAAAAAGTATTTAATACTTCTTCTCTACACATGGGAGGCACCAGTATATAATTTAGCACCACATATTAACTGCCGGACGAAAGGGTAATCATTTGAAAAGTAATATCTTTTGGAAGCAATTTAAAGATGGCTATTATGCCAAAACAAGAATACCATAAAACATTTTTATAAACACTATTATTTAATAAAATGGCAAGCAAGCAGAGAGACCACTCAATATAAACAAATAAATTTGAAGATTAAATATTCAAGATTAGATTTCCAAAAGTTTCTCAATGTGAGATAGAAAATTTAGATTTTGTGGGGCAAGGAGAAGTTGAAATGATACAAAACAGCAATTACTCGGTTCTAGAGAACATACATTATTTTATTCATATAAAAGATGTAAAGGGTTGTCAGGTGCCCTTTTGCCCCCTCCCCATTGATTGCAACCCTGATTCTATACTACCAATGCTGCAAACCCTGTTAGAATACTAACAAGTAATAACTTGGGCTTGGATGTTTATACCTTGGAAAAAAAAACGTGATTTTATGCACATATATTTTTAAAATCAGAAAATGTTCCCCCAAAAGTAAAAAAAATCTCTTAAACATAACTATTACTTTTTAACAATTTACCCTACAATACTTAAAGTCGCAATCAAATTTTGGATAAATAATTTAAGTATCATATATTGGTTGAAAAAATATATCAAGAACACCTTTAAATATATTTCTTATTTAGGTCCAAATGAAACATTCTTAGTTGATAAATGTCATGTAAAAACTTATCATCAAAGTATCAGTAATCCATTGTTTCAATAACCATATTTAATATAGCCCTTATTGCAAATCTAAGCTTGGATTTTGGAATTAAGTCAGCATCACTTGTGGACAACATATCCACTGCCAAGATTCTCTGACGAGAATCAAGATGATTTCTTTCTTATCTCCTAACCAAAGCAGACTTAAAAACAAAGTGTTTATTTCTTGATCTGAACCGGAAAACTTATGTTCAATGTAATTTTACAGTGTGCATAAGGTTATTTGGGAAATTGTTTGTAATCCAAATCTAAATAGGCCCACTTCAAACTATAGAAAACTCAAATCAAATTAAGTAACTGAAGGACTCAGGACACAAAAACATAGAAAAGAGTGTACATAAACATGTGTATTATTTGATCTTGTTTCCGAGTTAGAATAATTTTTGTGTTCCAATAATTTTTAAGACAAACTGAGCTTGTAAATTTAATTCCATTTAACTGTTTAAAAAAAGCTTGATATTTCATTAAATTAAGGCTATTCTGTAAATATAAAATAATAGTTTATCGTGTTTATGTTGTTCAGTCATTCAAGTTCGTTCTCTTTATAAGAACTCTACGTTTCTGCTGTACATTTGAAGTGATAATGAATATATATTCAGATCGATAAATGACAAATACATATATGATATATGGACTTTCTGAATGAAATTCAGATGAGGCAAGACGTATGCACGTGGACCGCTTTCCTAATACACGTTCGCCAATTAATACAACGTTTCAAAGATTACTTGAAAGCCTACACGATACTGGTTCATTTAATAAAACGAGTATATGACGGATGTAAATCAATCACTATTAAAGCACTAAATTTCAAAGCACGAATCATTAATCTAATTGAAGATGATGACTGCCATAACACTGGGAGAATATCACAGTGGACAAGGTAGGACACAATACTCTGGAGAGTTTGCGAGACTAACAGCTTTAGCCGTACAATGTTGAGAGAGTACAGGGACTTAACGAAGGTGACTCTCCTCTACTTGGTACTTGATTCCTGCAGATTATTATTATCGATTGCAAATTTATATCAACTGTATTATTTACAGATGAGGTTAGATTCAACAGAGATAAGCTAGTTAATTTTTATACACTCATCAACAAGCTGAAGAAAATCTATTTGATATTCTTCAATTAAGGCACCAACAACTATTTCGTTTAAATTAACGAGCAAAGATAGTGGTGGCAATTTAATTGAATCTGTTTTTCTTGAAGGCATATTAATATGATTATCTTTTGAAAATTTCTTGAATAACCATTTGAAATGACTGTTTTAAGACGTCCCACTTGGTGTCATTCATGACGGTGCCTCTCCACATTATAACCGAATATCTAGACATTGACAATGAAGAGGATAAGGCCTAGTAAAGCTATAGATATGGATGAAGTAAACATGTGAAAGGTACAAAGTATAAAATATCTTGGAAACGTGATTGGGAAAAAGGGTAGAGAGGATAGAATAAGAAGAAGGCATAAGGTGTAGTGGTTTTAAAGGTGTGTAAGAGACCTGCTATGGAAAAGAGAATTGTAAGTAAGTGCTGTATAGGGCGTACTTTGTACCCATTGTCGCATATGCAGCAGAAACATGGACAGTGAAAGTAAGAGAGACAAGGAAAGAAGAGGCCATGGGAATGAAGTTTGTGATGAGCATATTAACGGTCACGAGGAAAAATATAATTAGGAATGAAGTTATCTGGGATGAAGTGAGGGTACAGGGAGTACATGAGATAGTGTAAGAAGCAATGCTGAGATGATATGGGCATGTAGTGAATATGTAAAAGGAGAGAATATTAAAAATAATAATGGTTATGAAGTATGCAGGGAAAATACGCCAAGGAGACCAAGAAAGAGATAGGAGGAACAGATAACAGAAAGTGCGTAAGTGAGAGTAAAATAATTAAGGGGATTAAAGGGGGTAGATTTGTTGAGTGATAGAGGAAGATGGAGGCATTTTATTAAATGACCCGCCCAAATCCTGGAAACAATTGATGATGATGATGATATATATATACATTTCTTGAATCAGTTATTTCCTAAAATAAAGATGGGTCGTGCTGGAGTTATCGCCTGGATTGCTCTCCCCTCACACTTTAATTCGCTGGATTTTTATTTCTAAGGCCATCTGAAAGAGTTTGTCTACACTATATCTATTGCCATTGTCGAAATACTCCGCCAACGTTATTACAAGGCTGATTAGTGAATCCGAGAAACTTCTCATGTTTTCAAATGGGCAAGTAACTCTTTGATATGTAAGAGCATTATTATTTTAAGGTCTATTCTGGCAGGAGGTTAACCCACAATTATACATGTCCTTGGAAGTCAAGAGTATTGGGTTGCCTTCCTGCTGAGAATAGCATATATCTCATATAGCTTGCATCTTCTTGACGAGCGAGCATGGTGCGACCGATGGACCTTTGGACTTGTCTGAATCGAGATCAGTATGTTTGTGTGTGAGAAGAACACACGTTGTTGAATGTTGGAAGCCATGCTGGATGCATGTGTGGTAGAGTTACCGCTAGACGAGATGACGATATAACATGTGATCTGGCGGTTCACCCCTGCCGGAGGGACGATCGCGGGTCTCTGGGTGGTTTCGCGAGTCCCGTTATCGCGCGTGCTTCCTCGTCACGGGAATTACCTCATACTTATGTATTAGTTAGCCTCTATCTAGAGTAATAAACATATCTTCTTGGACTAACTCGCTAGCCTCATTCCCCACGAACCATCCATCCCAACCCCTTCCGCTCGGGGTCCATTCCAAACATGTAACCACCTAGGGTGTTCGGGTAGTGTAGTAGTTAGGGTTGACTACCGGGCACCCAAATAAATAGGGACGTTATAGATGCAACAATTATAGGCAGCATTTTCCTTCACATCTAAGGCTGAGCTTACGCACATTATTGCATGTAAAGTTTTTATTTTCATTTGGGCTCTCAACTTTGTTTTCGTTTGTGTCTGAAATAGTCTTATCGCAATTCTACAAAATAATTTTCTTCTAGTGAATATTTGTAAGCACATATTTATGACTAGAATTTGACACAATTTTTAAATTTAGTTCATTTTAAATAATATAGAAGAATGAATTGAGTTTTTTTTTACATTTTAAAGAAATAAAAATACAACTGTTTAACCCACTTTTATTAAATGTAAAATTAAGAAGCAGATAACACATCAAAGGTCCTTCTAATTCACTCTGCAGTGCACAATCATTCTAAGACAAAGTAAAGCCTCAAACTCTTAGCACTGAGCACTAAGATTACTTCTTCTGTGTCTACATGAACTTCTCTGGGTGTACTTAAATTGGCCAGCCCGTTCAATTTGACTTTTTCCATTGAATATCTGAGGTAAATTTTGATGCTCCGTAACTTAAAAAACCACCTTTTAGGCGTACTTGTTGAGACTGGAAGGGTGCAGTATATCTTTAAAAAATTGAATATAGTATATGGGTACACGTCTTGTGGCATCTGTTGATAGCATCAATTGTATTGGTATAAGGAGCAATTTAGTTTAGTTTAAAGGCGTCATGCCATAGGAGATGATCTACAGTTAGCACTATGGTCAAAACATCATCGTTGTAAAAGTCACCTAATTTTACAAACTGTGCAGCCTTTTCATCAAAAGCATTTTGTTCAGATGGAAATATCATCTTATGCCTTGATGTTTAAAAAATGTGTTTGAAATTGTGTTTATGAGGGTATTAATCCATGGTAAGTAAACATCTCAACAGTTATAGTCTTCCTCCCTATCGGCTGAAACATTGTAGTTTTGAGATTGTCTTCCTACACTTACTACTAGTATGCTTATGGTGGTCCTTAAATCTTCTGTTATCTTTCTTGCACTGTCAAAGAGTTTATTGAAGTTTTCTTCGGCATTCCTTCTCTAAATTATCAAGATATTCTTTACACTATTGCCATGAACAACAGCATATACCAGTTCTATTAAATGGTTTGTAGTTTCTTGCTGAGGAGAAGAGTGTAGCTGTGAGGTTTTAATGACGACAACAATGATACTATGAATTCTGTTTGCTGAATGGCAACTCTTAGTAGGCTAGCAGTTGATGACGTGTCTGCATCATCCCATGTTTTGAATTCCTCTGAAGCTTCTGCAACAGGGAACACCAATTGAACCATCGCCATGACAAAATCAGGTTGTTCAATCCAACAACTGCCGTACCTTTCATGTGAACCTCAGGAGTCATGCTATTTACGTGATCCTCCAAAGACTTGGTTTAAAAGGTGGGTTGTCACTTGCCACTCCTAAAATAATAAATATAGCTAAATTTTAATAAAGGAAAAGAAATGGATCCGGAGGATGAGGGTGCTTTAAACCCGTTAGCCCCCCGTGGGTGCACCACTGATTACAGGTTTTAATTAAGATACAGTGCGATCATTCTTAGCACTTTCTGTAATGGTAAGCACCAACACAGTGATGGAAATCAAAAATAGCTTTAACTAGAAAACAAGGTAAGTTAGGATACATGTTTATATGGCATATTCTCAGCCTTGTAGTGGGCCCCCATATGTTTAGGTTCATCATGTATATATTTATATATATATATATATATATATTATTTGAAATAAAAATTAGAAATTACTTTGTAGATATACACATAACAAAACTTGGCATACTTATTTGAGCTTAATTTACATTTACTCTCCCTTCTTTCGAAGGAGACACTATTATGAAACAAAGTTTTAATGTTTCTATCCAGCATCAGTAATTATTTCTTTCTCTGAACCGACTCAAAAGAACCATCAAAGCGGACAGAGCAAGCCTCTTGATTCCCATGAAAAGCACATTGCTTCCCATAATACCATATCAAACCAGCATTTCTCAGTATTCTAAGATGAGACGCCTGTACTTTATCTGCCCCTCTCCCCCAATCCCTATATCCCACTATCCTTGTGAGAGTGATTGGGTGACAGACGGCCGAGGCTGATCACATTGGATTTGTTCCCCCTCCCCTATCCTCCAACCTTTGATGCCTCACTCACTGGAAATTATGAGGCCGGTATTTCGAGTGAAGAGAGTAGAGGTCGAGGAAATAGGGGTGATGGAGAGGAAAGAGCTTTGTAATTTAAAAACTAATCATGTCCAATTTAGAAAATAATTAATTGTTTTTGCACCACATCCTATTAGCCATCCAGACTATCCGCATTTAATTGCCCTAATGGGATCATGTTGAGGAGGACAGGCTCTTGTGTGGAGGAAGAGTGGGAAGCCATTTAGGAAAAAAACACCCTCAATACTCCCGTACGGGATTCAAGCCCCAAATGACAAACCAGAGACTACTACTCTAGCACCTTTTCCACCGTGCTCAGTGGTAGGAATTATATTAAATAATACAGGTGTAAAATATACCCAGCGAGTTTCTAAATTAGTGGTTTTATTAAACTAGGATGCAAAGGTTCTAGGGGTGCACTCCAACATAATCCAGTTTTTTTAATGTTCAGAAAAATAATTATTTATATTAAATGAGTTAAAATCATTATTTAAAAAATACAGAAATAGCATCTAAATATTTTATCTACTATTAAGAATATGTTGGGAATAAAAATGACTAAAAACATAATCACTTGTATGGTTTTATAACATTCGGGGTCGCTTTGTGTCCAAATCCCTTTGCTATTTAATTAAAATCTTCCATAAATATTAAGAAAAAAAATGTATACTCTTTTTGCATACAATGATTAAAAAGGAAATGGGGGCTCGCTAATTATTTACATTTATTAATCTCTTATTGAATATTTTTATTGTTTTTGTCTGGTATTTTGACACACTATTATTATTATTATTTTCCATAACATGTTTAAGTCTCGCCTAGTAAAAAAACCCTCCATGGTGTCAGCCCGCAATCGAGCCATTAAGTCTTGCCTAGGGCGCACGAAAACCTTCCATTAGCCCTGATGACAACTAGGTATAGCCTTTAGTTCAGTGCCCCCTTTAAAATATTGTAATTAACTGCCAGACCCGCATCGATGGTTGCATATTTTTCTAACGCCTCACTTTCGTGTTGGAGAAGATTGTCAGTGACTGGAATATCAGGATTCAAATCCCAATTGAATACACTGAGGGGTTTCCCCCCTCCCCTTTCCCTCTAATCAAATGCGGGTAAACTTCCTTTAAAATTCTAACTTTCTAATTCCTACGCTATTAGCGTAAATAATGCATGTGTATAGCCTGAAATGGTACTAGGACCTAGTGAAAAAAAAAATAGTCGCCTTCATATGTAAAACGCTTTTCGTGTAAAAGGTTCCAATATTCCTAACAATGTACCCTCACCCTCTAATACCAGCACCTCTCAAGCCTCACCTGTTGTATTTACTTTTTCCTAAAATGTAGTATTGAATTTACAAAACAAATAAATTGTAATTCTTTTTTTTTAAATATCATTGATAATATATTATATTAAAGTTATGTGAACAATTTAGCTGGCATAAGTATTCGACTAAAGTTTGGTACACACTTTAATTTTGTTTGACAACATTCTAATAAACTTAGCTTTATTTAAAATCCCAAATCAATTTTTTGTGTGCTCTCCCTCCTATATTAATTATTTCCTTAGAGGTACATGGAAATGGAGTTGAGTGGCTTATCTACCAGAACCCTACATGATATTGAAAGGTAAAAAGTATTGGTTGGGGTGGGCGTGTTTGTGTCTGTGTGTGCTAGAGAATGGGATAAATTGATAGTCTGGGTTTTGAGGAGAATATGTTGCGGTCGAGTGGATGGTATTGATGTCTTTCTGTAGAATAGGTTGATGGATGGTTTCCAAATGAATAATTTTCGTAAATTTCACAAAATATAACTGATTTTTAGAGCACTTAAAACTTTTTGGAAACACACTCGATATCACTTGGACCAGCAGTCAATACTGCCCTAGTGTTTTGATGGTGTTCATGGCTGGTGTTTGAATTGATACTTAGTTTGCTATTTTTACCGATCAGAAAGAGTACTTTCAGTCATATACCCTTCAATTACCCTAAAAGGTAGCAAGCTTACCTTTCTTGGTTTCACTTTGGAGCAGCTAATACGTTAGGGCTATAGTGTAACCCATCAAAGTTAAACTGATTCCTTGATAAACTGAGTGCACGTTAGACATAACGTGAATAAATCCTTACTATTCTAGTTGACACTTGTGGTGTGAACACACACACACACACATATATATATATATATATATATATATATAACTCACTACGCCTTTCTACCCGTCTGAGCTATATGCATTTTTTAAAATAAATTTAAATATATATATATATATAATTACTATAAAATAAATCAATGATTACAGTGTAAGATTGAAAATCTTAGAATGTCAATGACATTCGCAGTCATTCATCAAACTGAGAAACTAATTTATTTCTATATTTTGTTTTGGTTGCACATTATCAAGGAAATGTCGATTCATACAGATTAGTATTTATATATAACTCCATTAAAAAAAATATTTCCTTGACATCTATAGATAATTGTCAAACTGATTCACAAGTTTGAAAGTAGTGTAGTATAAAATATTTGTTTTTAAGTTGAAGCACTACAATTATTCAACAACTATTACCATTCCTTAATGTTTAAGTGATTGCTATGTGTTCAAAATGGAGAAAATCTATGAACGCATTTTTTTTTGCAGTCAAACGAATACCTAAAGCGTATTTAAAATAAGATTTTTACGTATAATGGAGGACTGGCGTCTCAAACCATGTGAACAGTGTTTATTATCTATGAATATAATGCACTATTGAATATAGTATTAATTGGTTTTCTGTCAAGCTTGATCACCAAGGAAAAATATCAACTTCAAATTCAAGGATACATTTTGGGAGGTGTTTCAACTCTAAATCCAAAGATATATTTTAAGAATGTATTAACGATAAGAACATGGAATAAATATTAACATGATTTACATATTTTTTTAATGGAGGGAGCAGGGTCTCCTGTTCACAGAATTACTATTATTATTGGGGAAGGAATAAGAAGGTAACATTTAAAGTAAATGTAACCTAATTTTCTTGTAGGGGAAGTGGAAGACAATTCATTAAATTAAACCTTAATACATCCCATTGTGATTCTAACGCAGACTTCCCCGTCACTGGCAGACCAGACAATATGGTTTGATAATTTAGTTCACGTTTCCATCGATTTTTCTTGAGTCAATTTAAACGTACGTTATTAAATGGAAATTATGTATCTTGTAAAATTATTAGATGCTAAGCTTTGTCATTAAAAACTTGAATACCTCCGTGACTGTCTTTGTTAAATATTCACTCAAAGTTTGGCTGTGTTTTTATTACAATTTAAAATGAGTTTAGTAGGCTAGACTGTTAATAATAGGGAGATCAAAGATCGAATCTTGATCGGGTGTACTGAGGGTGGTTTTTCCAAAATGTTTTTCCACTCTCCCTCCACGTAAATGTGGTTAAACTTCCTTTGAATATAACCTTCCTAATCCCTAAAACCATTGGCGAAATTAGTACACAAGCGTATAACCCAAACAGGTAGAAAGAAGTTGTGTTTTTTTAAAATAATGTTAAAAATATGTATAATTAATGAAATTTAAATCGAATATTTCCATAATTTTTAAACAACCTTTCGTTATAAGTTCCTAGGGTTCCACGAAAGAAAGTTTTTAAACTATTGGTCTAAGACAGTATTACTCAAACTTTTCTCAATATCTGACCACTTGATGGGCGTTCGATGCACACACATCCACCTTAATATACTAACTATCACTCGTTGATGCAAGAAATAAAACTCATCAGCAAGGAAGAGAGAATATTTATATAGCTTTATAAGGTGACCTGGTGGTCTAGAGGTAAGGAAGGTGTCAAGACTTCTGTGCTGGGGGTCCGGGGTTCAATCCTCAGTCTCGGAACAGATTTATCCGATTGCCAAACCCTTCCTTCACCTCTGATAAGACGTATTAATCACAACTTGTGAACGTGTGGAATGGCAGGCGTCCATCGTGGTTCAAATTCCACGTTAAACTGTAGGTCCTCCATTTCATCTCACAATGACCCTAACCTTACACATTAGCGTAAGTGCGTATAGTCCGAACGGGTAGTAAAACACGGTGCTAATAATAATTATATATAGCTTTGTTTTATATACAGCTATAAACGATATTAAATCTACTTTCAAGTCAAGTCTGTCACGTTTGATATATATTATTAATAAAAACACTAATAATTTTGTAAAATTTAAAGAATGTCTGCTCTTCCTGTAACAAATTAGACTGTACTTACTTAATGGAACAAAGTCAGGTTGACGTTTGGAGTTAGTACGTCAATATTGTACTCTTTGATTTATTTCACTATTTACTTTCTAATAAAGAGAAAAAAATATTGTAACTGTGAAAAATATGACCTCTTGATTATAATGAATCTTTACTTTTTATGTACTTTATAATACAAAAACAATTATGTCTGCCCTTGGGGCGTTATTTTGATTTTGGTTGAAGCCCTCAAATAAAGAATAGATATTAGTTGGGTAATTATCGAAAATTTACATAATTATTTGGTTTAAAATGTATATCTGAAAAGTATTTATATGATAGGATAATATATGTCATTTGAGGTTGGAATAATCACTATTTATTTTTGAAAACTTATTCTCATGCTATTATATACTATTTGAGAAAGCAAATACGATTTTGTTATTGATATTATTTGAGGTATCTAACGTACAATTTCCAAACCGACTGATTATATCAGCATACGATAGTTTTTCTATGACCGAGAGCGAAAGGGCCTTCCAATTTAGCTGGGAAAGGTATTTTCACATAACTTTCAAAGTTAATTTACATTCCATGGTCAACAAGGGACAGACAGTTTTACTTACCCTACGAAGAACGTTGTGATACAGACTTTGATCGTTCAAGAAATATCCTTTAACCTCAGCTAGGTTTAAACCCATAGACATATGGACATAAGGCGTTTGTCATATAATACATTTTCCTGTGGCCCCATGTGTGGGCTGTCTTAGACACTGCCACGGACCACCAGGGGTCCACAAACTATAGTTTGAGAATAACTGACT
This sequence comes from Timema shepardi, assembly GCA_902151425.1. Classification (NCBI taxonomy): domain Eukaryota; kingdom Metazoa; phylum Arthropoda; class Insecta; order Phasmatodea; family Timematidae; genus Timema; species Timema shepardi. Next base: position 23,171 of record CABFVX010005342.1, read on the forward strand.
AAGTAATTGCATCATGCCTTCCACTGCAACTCTGTAAATATTTCGCTGTGGATAGGTCATGAGTAATATAGTTATAGCAAGATTATTGTCTGTATAGCTATGATAATATTATGTATGCAAGCATAGACCTAACTACATTTGCTACAGTGTCTCTGGGTTTATTTCAGTGTAGCTTCAATTAATAACTGTTATTTGTGTCCTAAAAAATATCTGATTTGGTATGCGTGTTGTAAAAAAGTATAGTTTTAAATTATTACCATAACTATTTATGATGGACTAAATATCCAAGCTACTACAGTTGTTAGTTACGGTTATAGCCGCATCCAAATATCATATTCTTTAAACTGAATAATGATCTGCACACGGGAATCGAACACAGGACCTTTGACTTAATAGGCTAATGTTATAACCACCGAGATATCCAGGAATCGTCCCGTGCTTAGTTTTTTAAAGAAGTGTAGGTGACCTGGTGGTCTAGGGGTAAGGTGTTTGACTTCTGTGCTGGGGTCCGGGGTTCAATCCTCGGTCTCGGCACAGATTTATCTGATTACCAAACCCTTCCTTCACCTCTGACAAGACATCTTGTAAATGTGGGGAATGCCAGGCCTCCACCGTGGTTCGGATTCCACGTTAAACTGTAGGTCCTCCATTTCATCTCACAATCACCCTACCATTACACATTAGCGTAAGTGCGTATAACCCGCACGGGTAGTAAGACGTGGTGCTAATAATAATAATAATAATAATAATAAAATAAGTGTATGTGATGGACGTACAAATATCATCAGCTACATGTGAGCGATCAATTAAGATCACCGCCTATCAGATAATGCAGCCATCTTAGACTCGGGAGGACTTTATTATCTTGCCAATAGAATAATGACAACTGTACGAATGTGCATATCACGATGGATTAAATAGCAAAGCTATTACAGTTATTAACAGTGGTAAGAGCATTGGCGTACTAAGGCCAAAGTCCCGGGCTCGATTCATGTTTCCAAGTATATTTTTTTAATTTAATAACATTAGTCTACTATTTAATTTTATATAGGCCCTAATGCTTGTCTTGTGATCTAAATTCTATGTTTCAAAATATTAATGAAAAATGTTTACAGTGTTTGTTGTATAATTAATATTTATTACATTCTAAATGTATAATGAATATTTATTACATTTTAAATGGTAATTATTACGGCTTTTTCAGGTAGTGTATAAGTTTTTATTTTTTGGCTCAATTCTCGCTTCTCCTATCATGTAGAAGAAGTGACGATTACTAATACAATATTATAACATGAAGGTTTGGGAAGGAAAAGACATAAGATAAATATATAAATATAGCAAATCAGTTTATTTAAATCCAAACAAGTTAATATAATTATATAAGGTTCAAATAAGTCTTAGATCAAACAGTACTTTGATGATTTATAGAAATTAAATCAGTTACCATAAACGTATACTTCCCAACTGGAAACTAGTAATGAACACAAATAAAGGCGAGTCTATTGTTGAGAGTAGTAACTCTTCAAACTAGTACTAAAGTACACTCTGCTACGTGGGAGCGTCTGCCTCTACAAGGTGGCAAAATAAATAGCAAGATAACATGAATTCAAAGTTAGGCAACAATATAAGATATCTATCTAGCCTCGCAACTACTAGACTTAGACCTGAAAAACATTTACATTAATTATAGTTAAATAATAGTTAACGATATCAAATTCTGGTAAGTCCTAAATTAAATAGTTACTAAAATGGTCGTTAAATGAGCTAGCTAGCAAAAGTTAATTCCATTGAGAGCTACGAAACACAAAGATTAATCTCCTAGAAGGGAAACTATCATTTTACAAATAGTAAATGGCGAGCTACCAGGAATCTAGACTGTAAAGATACTATGGCCGGTCTATTACTGATTACTACTGCCAGGACATTCAATAGTATGTTTATACTTCAACACAATCTTGGGCACACAATAATTAGTACAAACAATATATGTATAAACTTTTACTAACGGCGTCTGAAGGGGGCCGTAAACTAAGCACTATCCCCGTGGGCCACTAATTTGAACTTCTTGTGCTCCCACAGGCTGCGCACCGTAAAAAAGGTAGACTAAAAAGATACAATAGTGACTGCTATATGTCACAGACTTAATTAGGTCATTAAACAAAGCGTTAGATAACCTGATTTCCACCCTAAAGAGGTCTTAAAAATGGGCATACCTTTTAGGGAGTCATTATTATTCCCTAATTTATAAAACTATGTCTTAAGGACTTAGAAAAAGAAGTCGGACACACTGACACAGTAAATAAAGTCGTATGGACCAAGATAACTAGAGCATTAAGGCCAGCATTCTAAGCTATGCCATATGACCATAGGAAAACCTGTCAGAACTTTGACAAACAACTCTATGTCTTATAGACACAAAAAAAGAGCGTCAAGACTTAACATTGTAAAAACTATGCTTTATGGACATAGAAAATAAAGTGGGATACTCTGACACAAAAAACTATGTCTTATGGACATAGAAAATAAAGTCAGATACTCCGACACAAAAACTATGTCTGATGGACATAGTTAAAGCGGTGTTACGAATCTAACCCAGATTCTAACTTTCAAATATTTAAAGTCTCAGACAAGGCTTCATGTGTGACGAGGTGGAAAGACCGATGACTGACACATCGTAGGCACCAGTAGTTTCTTCATTGATGTAGATTTACGTCCTAGTTCTTCCCCCGTTGAATTGATAAAATAGAATACAAAATTTGAAGGGAGGAATGACGGTTATATAGTAAAAGAAATGACGTACTTTGCGAGGTTTCCAACCAGACATAAAAGTGGGAGAGGGAAGTTGCGGAATTGCACCAAATGACAACTAGCGCTCGAAGACTGCGTGGAAAGCAGAAAAAAATAGCTCTGCCATTTCATCGAAGTAGGGCCTGCTGGTGGGATGTCGTTTTGCTGATATTCCAGGCATAGGAAGCTGGGGTAGTTTTCATGAAGTTTAGGCGTTTTCCGGCAACATGAATTCACCGTGAGTTAATATCTGCCACACATTATTAGTATATATTAGATCTTGTATTCATCGTGTCGATTATATTTATGTTATTTTGATTGTATGTGTTGAACAGCAGGTTTAACACGTTACATGGCTAAAATATTAATAAATAAATGAGCAAAGCTTGAAAACTTTAATAACCAAACAAAATAGAAAATAAAGATAATTGTTATAATATCAATGAAGTGCCTGATTGAAATGGTTAGTTTCACAATTTAATACTTTAGGTATATTGAAGCACTTGAAAAATTCAAACTGATCTATATGTTATGCTCAAAGTATTGATGAAGTACTAAGCTGTATCAATCAAATTGACAGTTATGCACTTACCTGTTGTATCCCTCAATTCATTCTGGAGCAAACCCTTTTTAAATATAGACTACATTATCAGCTCCTGCGAATATTCAACATTTCGACACCTAATCTGAATCCAACCAAGATTCGTATCCTAATTGAAATTTAAAATTTTAATATTGTAAAGATTTAAATCGAATTATTATTATTAGAACCACGTCTTACTACCCGTTCGGGTTATACGCATAAATCGAATTCAAAGTTTTAAACGTAAAATAAATATCAGATTTGGATTCGCTGGCATTAAATTCAGAAAAGTTAAAAGTTAAACGTTTAAATTAATTTAACTTAAGGTGGGATGGAAGGGGGTGCGAGAAAAAAAGACAAGTGTTTTTGCAGTTTTTAGGGAAAACATTTTTTTCGCTAAAATAAATAAGATTTTGCTCCAGTACTAACCTAGATTTTAATTTTCTTAACATAGAATTTAATGACATCTTTTTCTCTTCATTTAAAAAGTTTCTCGCCTAATGCCACTATGTTCATAAGAGATATTCAACAACTGATATTACCATGTGAAAAAAATTAAACTCTTTGTTTGTACTGGAACAATATTTTATTTGTTTTGATCAAAAAAATGCTTTGCCATAAAAACAGCAAAAACACTGGGGTTTTACTCGTGTCCCCTTCCATCCCACCTTAACATGCTTACATTTTAATGATCCACTCACAATATGTGACTTTATCGTATAAACTTGCTTGTTGTTTGAGGGCGATTTTTAAAGGCCTTATTTTATATTGGACTTGAATATCAAATCTAGATAATTTATCCTAATATACTCTATTTATATTTGATTAAAAATTAATCATACAGTAATAAATTTGAAATATTTTTATCATAAAATATTCCAATCAGATTCTATTTGAATATTTTACATAGCATGATATTCGATTCATAATCAGTTCGAATAAGTAAGAGAATGTTCAGATTCAGTACGAAATTAAATATCTTTGATTCGCATAGGTTTAATTTTTAAAGTATCACTTAAAAAGAACTAAACAACAATGAATTAAATACTACAACACGCATTAGAAGTATTTTTTCACACACACATTCTATGTTATAACATTTTTAGAAATGAAATGGCTCTACATTGAAAGTTAATTTATCGCTTTATAAATATCTTTAAATTCAGTGTGGAGGTTTAAACCCAATCAAATAGCGAGTTTTGCCACAATATTAAAAAAACTATGGCTTTCTACCTTATACTTCAATATTGTTTAGAAAGTTCATTAGCTCACTTTAGACACGAATGAGTTTGTTCATGGTTGTTAAATAAGTTCTTCAGTTTCAGAACTCATCTTTTCACTCAAGAGAACAAGCCAAGCTTTGTTTGCAACTTGCCTCATAAGAGGCAGAAAGTTTGCGGACAAAGTGTGTAGTTCCTGCGATGGTCGAGTCACTAAAACACTGTTCCTTTGCTTTGTATCCTTCCACTTTGATTGTAAAAGCAATTAACATAACTCTTCGAGCTACTAGTAAGGGGATTATTTTTTGTATCATCATAATACAATCAAATAAAATGTTTTATAATTATTTTATATTTTTAATACACTAATAAGAAAGGTCTGATATAAAATTGAAAGTTATCTTTTCATCTCGTCTTTTTTTTTTTTACCGTCATAGCCTTATTACCTATTCGGACTCAGCCCTAAGCCTAAGAAAAGTTGAATTTAGAGGAAATCCACGCGCAATGGTTAGGAGGGAGAATGGAAGACCATTTAGGTAAAACCACCCTCAGTACATTCGACCGGGATTTGAAATTTGATCTCCACATAATCGGCAGTCCAGTCTATTGTGAGAGTGCGGGTCAGACCATTCGACCACAAAGGCGGGTTGAAAGGACCATTATACAACTAGAAAAGTTATTAAACTTACTTTCACCTTTTACGTATTCTATTTTTTTACAGAGGTGTAATCAAGGCTGATGGGGGTTATTGGCTCTCAGGGCAAAAAAACAACCCTTTAACCTGTTGTTTAAAATTTGACTGAATTTTCATATTAATATTCAAACTGGTTATGAGCTATAATACCGGTTACATAATAACAAAAACAAAATACACTTTTATAGTTTAAAATATTTTATTTTTATTTTTGCACCACGTCTTACTATCCGTTCGGTCTATACGCTTATGTATTAATTACGCTAATGGCTTTAGGAATTAGGAATGTTATATTTAGAGGAAGTGTTCCCGCTCTTGCCTGAAGGGAGAGTAGAAAAGATTTTGGAAAAACCACCCTCGATACACGCGACCGAGACTAGAACCTTGATCTCCCCGTCATTACCACTATAGTCTACTGCGATAATATCGCCTTAGATCATGTGGCCATTGAAGCGGGTTTTATATTACTTAAGAACTTTTTAAAGAGTGACTAAATTTCAATCATTTATATCTAACAACTTTATATAAATATGTTCAAATAATGTCTCTTCAAAAGTTATTTCTCCGGTTCACATTTTTCAAATGTTTTCTATTAGCTTATCAGAGATTAACTCAAAGTTTAAGTGAGGAACCATCGCTTAAACGCTTTCGATAACTCATAGGCCTTGGTCGATTAGCAAGAGATGGCACAAACCTGGAAACGTAAGAGGGCTGATGTGACCATGAAATGAGACCTGGCTAAAGTTATAATTTGGTACTCTGAAGCCCTCGTGCAACCCAGTTACACATCCATCTCCCTCCTCCCGAAATTCTGTTACCGTTGCTCTTGTCAAAGCTAAAAGCAACTAATTCTATCCTTCCGGGTTACAGTAATCCAGTTATCAGGGGATATAGCAGTAAGAGAAAACTAAGCTTGATTAATTTTGAATTTTAGTAAGGTATCATTTAAGTGAAACGAGAATCAATGGTTGCCTAAAACAGTAATAAATCTATATAATCATATCAATATGGACACATCAAATGTTAATTCTAAGGATGTAACTTTTAAATACATTTAAAGAGACCATTTAAAGGGAGTTTAACCAAGAAATTAGATAAAAGATTGTCAACCTCGGTGGTCTTGAGGTAAAGTGCTTGCCTCAGTACCCAATATTCGTGAGTTCAAACTCAACCGGGGTCGATGGATTTTTCTTGAGCGATAACAAGCCATAATACAACTTCCTTCGGAAGGGAACTATAACCGTTGGTTCCATGTCAATTGTGGCATGTAAAAGAACCCTGGGAGTTGTGTGAAAATACCTTTCCCGACATAATTGGTAGTTCCTCACGCTTTCGCTCATATAAATTCTCGTGTTTTGATATAATCAGTCGGTTCAGAAAGTGCACGTTAAATACATAAAACGTATCTTTTACGTATTTGTTTATTTTATGTTTAGAGCATAACCCAGGATCAAAATGGGGCGGTTACCACTCCTAATTTTACAAATAGGAAATTGAGATCAGTCTAGTGGTTTTTCCATTTAAAAACCATTATTTTTCAACCTTCTTATATTTTTCAATAAATGTTTAGGTGGTCAACTCAATTTTTTTAACAAAGAAAAATGCACCACGATGCGATGCCTTGTTCAAACTGCATTACCTATTTAAATTAGGTGTTATCCATAATATGAGGTATCTAGGATTGGATAATTTGAAATATATATATATATATATATTCAAATTTGGAATATGAAATCTTTTTGGACAGATTATGATGCTGACTAGTGGGTTCACAAAATTATATAAAATCCAAGTCCCTGATCATTTTTGTTTCGAATTCATTTATTCTATCTTAAGACCGTGTCTTACTACATGTTCATGCTATACGCATATATTATCATTATTCCAATGGGGTAGGGATGAGTAAGGAAGCATTTAAAGGTAGTCTACACGCATTTGCGTGAAAGGAGAGTGGGAAACCATTTAGGAAAAGTCACCCTCGATAGATACAACCAAGATGTGAACCCCGATCTTCCTGTCATCAATAAGCCAGGCTAATAAGAGAGTGACGCCTTAAACCATTCGGCCACTGAAGCGGATCCCTGATCATTAATAAGTCACTTAACCAAATGGTAATTCACACTATGGCAAATTTATCATTTAATTATTATATCTATTTTCAATGGCAGCTCGATATTAACGTGAACTTAATCAAAATTGGAAAAGAAAATTCAAACCAAAGTTTGAGATTTAACCTCTTAGATAGTCTTAGCTCGCTTTGGTTGCCGCACTCTCCAAGGTGTCATTCTAGTAATATACTGGACTGTAAACCTAAATGACGAGGAGATCACGGTTCGAATATCGTTTGGCTGTAATGAGAATATTTTTACATACGTAATTTTCCACTCTTTCTTCACGAAAATTCGAGTACACTTTCTATAAATTCAACCTTCCTCGTCTCTAACACACCAGCATAGTTAGTACATTTTTTTATTTGAAACCATGTTGCTGTTACTATGTTGCTCTATGTTTCTCCAGCGGAGACGCAACTTAAAGCCTCGGTCACACAGGGCTAGTAAAATCAATGAACTAGCGTCGTGTAAACCTTCAACTAGCGGCTAGCAGTGTTTTACCAGCGGCTAGTGAAGTTGGACGTGTTTAACTTTACTAGTCATAGTCAACAGTACAAAGTCACGTGACCAAATCGCAACTGGCACTCAACTATCCCCGCGTGAAACCCGCTAAATTGCACTAGTTTTTTTTTTGCACTGCGTCTTTCTACCCGATAGGGCTATACGCTTATGTAATAATTACGCTTATGGTTTTAGGGATTAGGGAGGTTAAACATAGAAGAAGTTTGCACGCATTTGAGTGGAGGGAAAGTGGGAAATCATTTTGGAAAAAAAAATCCTTTAATACACTCAACTGATATTCTAACCTCGAGCTCCCCGTTATCGGCAGTCTAGTGTATTTGGAGAGTAGCGCGTTAAATCACGTGTCCAACGAAGTGGGTATAGTCTTACTACCAGTATGGACTAAATGCCCTCTTTACAATAAAGGCACAGGAATGAAAAGTGCAAGATTTATAAGAAGTGTACCCGCATTGGTACGGGTATTTTTACTTGTTTGACGGTATGATTTTTTATTTGCTAAGAAACCGTATTCATATTAAAATTCTAGAAAACATTCTAGGAATATATAGTAATGGGCATATGTACTACTAATGAAGGAAATTATTTCAATAAGTTGGTTACACTTTAAACTGGTCTCCCAAAATCATCATAAACTAAGGAAATGGGGGAAGTTAGGTTAACACCCATCCTCTAGGTTGTAGTTTGGTTGTTAAAAAATTGTTCATTACGTGTATTTGGTTTAATTTTAATATATAAGTATTTCTACCATGTTCACATTCAACCAGCTCAACTCCATAATTTATTTTATTACAATCTAATTACTTTATTTTTCTATGGCCTTAGTAACACGCAAGTTCATTTACGCACTTTCAATAGTACGCCACCTATCCCTATATTGAGCTAGTTCTATTCAGTATACCTCAGATTACAATCTAATAAATAGTCTTCCTTAAGAGCGTGCATCACATACCCATCAACTCTGTGATACAGTCGGCTAGACATCGTAAATTTACACGAACAATATTGCACGTGGATCATTTCTGATTAAACATTAATGGAGATAAAGAGTTAATAGAGGTTCCTAATACTGAATATTGTTAATATATTAAATTATATTTGAATAAAAATACACTGAAAAGTCAATTTTTGACCATTTTATAATAGTTTCACAAATAAGCATTGTGCATGAATATTCATTATGTCCTAATATGGACATATTGTAGTTATTAACAAGAAAATATGTCGCTTTGTCTCCCATCATCACTGCGGAAAACTTCAAGTAATCTTTCGAATACGAATGCACTGCACACTGCACACATTTCAGGAATATCGTAGGTCTTCTCTTTTTCCCTTTTACACCCATAACTCTCTCTCTCTCGCGCGCGCGCACGCACAAACACACAAACATAGATGTGAAAGGGGAGCTTAGTTGAGCCTGCTATGATGAACGCTCTTAATTTATTCTCGCTTCTAGTTTCCTGAAGATGGTGCTAGCATCGAAACGTTTCGATATCATGCACAAGTATATGACTATGTTTTATACAACTACATTAAAAAGCAAAGCACCAACCAAATTATTACAAATAATCATTATGTAACAACTACTTTAATTTTAAAATAAGACTTGTAGCAATTATAACATGTTATATGTTTACAATTTATATTATTTATAGTCATTAATCATTATACATTAACTGTTTGAATCCAGTGAGGAGTGCCAAGCCTCCACCGTGGTTCAGATTCCACGTTAAATTGTAGGTCCTCCATTTCATCTCACAATCACCCTGCCATTACACATTAGCGTAAGTGCGTATAACCCGAACGGGTAGTAAGACGCGGTGCTAATAATAACGTTTGAATCCAATTTATTGGTAAGCTTTTTTAAAATTTGGGGACAGTCTTGATTCCAAGTTCATCGACTTGGTGGGGGGAGGGGGTCAGGGGGTAGGGGTCAAGTTCCTCCTCTCGTGGTGGGAGTGGGGGTTAGGGTCGAGTTTCTCCACAACTTAAGGAAGCGATAATAAGTAGTCCGAGTGCAAAAGCTTAATATAGATCTAACTTTAAAACCTTAAATAATTTATACATAAGACCCGCCTCGGTGGCGTAGTTGGCTAACGCGCTAGTCGTGTTGAGCTCGACTGCTGAGGACGGGGAGATCGAGGTTCGAATCTCGGTCGGGTGAACTGGGGGTGGTTTTTCCTAAATGGTTTTCCACTCCCCCTCCACGCAAATGCGGGTTCACTCCCTCTATTTCAACCTTCCCAATTCCAAATCCATTAGCGTAATTAGTACTTAAAGCGTATATTATTTCTGGCCTTTGGAAGTTATGGTGTTATGTTGCCATAAAAAGCACTTGAGATAGTTTCTAGAAGTGTTTAATAATTTATAAATGGTCCTAGCCTTTGGCAGTTAGGGGGTTATGGTGCCATAAAAACACTTCAAATAGATTCTAGGTGTGTTTAATTTCCTAGAATTTTTCCAAGCCTACAGCAGTTGAGGGCTTATGCTGCCATAAAAAATACTTCATACAGCTTCTAGAGGTGTTTAATATTTATAAATTTTCCTAGCCATCGGCAATTGGGAGATGTGCCGGCCGGCCAGCCCCCCCCCCCCCTAACCCCCCGTGAAATTATTGGCTGGCTACGGTCTTGTTCGTATCCAACCAAACTTAATCTAGCCTTTTATGCGTTAGTGAATACTCGGTTCATTACAGTAAAAATAATTCAGAAAATAGTGTTAGAATAATTACTATTATACAAACCTAGCTTTAAAATCTTCCATAATTTCTACATATAATTATGGTTCTCACCCAACCTACATTAGCCAAACCTTTCATGCGTTGATTAATTTTACTCTTATTTCGTTTAGTTATTTCCTTGGCCAAACTCCTCCGCTTCCCATGGACTCCATGCAACGTGGTGAGGAGGGGGGAGGGGGGTGTTAGGGGCTAGTACTACTCTTTTCTACTGGAACTAGCTACTACACTCTGAATACTTATAATCCCTTCCTTGAAGTGTCATAGAGGAACTTGATCATAGCTGTATCATGTCACTTATATAATATGAAATCTAATTAAAATTCCATAAATACAATTAAAACAAGATAACAAGTACTAATCTATTCCAATAAGATGTGGCGGGTGTTGACTCACTGTGAATTCATGTTGCCGGGAAACGCCCAAGGGATGAAGAAAATTGACCCAACGGACCATACCGTGAGCATTTTCACGTCCTGATCGAAGGGCACACATCAAAGAAAAGAAAGATAATTGTCTCTGCTCGCCACACCTAACTGACAGCGCTGGTGAGAAAGTGGCGTAATTCTACAATGCTAACCCCTCTCCCCTTAGATATCCCGATGTAGTCCAAATCCGAGCCAGTTCTGTTGTTATATAACGGATTCCCTGTGAAACGAATTTTTGTATTCCATTGTAATTGTTCACCAGAGGTGGCCACAATGTATCAGGCGCCGAACTCACCAACACGTCGCAGAGGAAGCCTCTTCTGAGACTTTAAGTATCTGTATCTTCGGTTTAGAATCTACAGTAGATTCTAAACTCCGTTCCTAAGTTTCATGTAATGGAATGTCTTGCTTCATTTTCTATGTTGATCAAACATAATGTATTGTATTAGAGTACCTGAGTTATGTTATATATCCATCAGACATGGTTTCTTTAGTTACAATGTTTAACTTTATTTTCTTTGTCTATCAGACATAATTCCTTGGGTCAGATAGTCTGACGGTTATTTCCCTATGCCCACAAGTCATAGTTTAAATAAGAGGGCTCTATGCTCTACATATGTATAGTACCAGGTGATTGTGTATACTTGAGCCCATGAATTTGATTTCCTTCTCTAAGTCCTTAAGTCATAGTTATATATTTATGACACCCTAAACAGTATACTCATGCTTAGAATACATTTATGGCTACAAGCAACACACTCTTCTTGGACCTAGCTAGGTCAGTGACGTATTGCAATCACGATTGCATCCTTTTTGTGTAACTATTTATGGTGCGCAAACTGTGGGAGCACTACTAAATTAAAGTAGTGGCCCGCGGGGATAATGCTTTGTTCCAGCAGCTTCAGGCACCACATGTATATAAGTGTTCAAAGATAGTTTGTACTAGCTACTGTATGCCTTAATAATGGGTAAATGTATAAATTTATTATTTATTGCTCTGGCAGTACTCATTAGGAAATGACCGGCCGTAGTAAAATACTGTGTAGATGCCCGATTGTTAGCCATCTATTATATGTAACGTGGAAGCTCCTCTTATAGGATATTATTCTTAGGTCTTTCGTAAATCTGCATTGGGGTTAATACAAGCTAGCTAACTTAAATAATATTCTTCTTAGTAACTCTAAAAATATAGGATTTGATGCTATGTCTCTATTTTCAAATGTCACTCATGTCATTCATGATTAGACCTCTCAAGTATTAGTCTGGTACTAACTAGCCTGGCAAGATTGTCATTATTTAGAATGCCAAAGATTAATTCCTTTTTACTGTTGCCAAGTTATGGCAGACGCTCCTTCGTTTGAGTTAGATCGAATATCCATATTTCTAGAGTGGTTAAACTAAACGAAATGTTCTATCTAACTGCTGTCAGTTCTTTGTTTTTAAAGTGTTAATATCTATTCATCCAACAGTGTATTTTCTACCTCGATAATGGAATACAGTTACAATTAATAAATTAAATTAAAATCTTGTCCCTCATATGTAATTGTTTTTTGTTTTTTTTTGCTTTTTAATAAACTCATTTGTTAAACTTATATTATATTTCTGTGATGCGTTTTCCTTCCCTAGCCTTCATCAATTATAGATTATGTAATTATGTAATAGTAATCGTCTCTTTTTCTACGTGATAGGAGAAGCGATGGTTCATTGCTATCGGACTAATTATTTCTGTGGTGGATATCGACACTCTTAAAAAATCTATCTTGAATACTTCTAAGCAAATAATTTAATTTAATAATTATGGTGTCATATTAAAAATATTACAACTTCACTAATTTTACGGGTTTAAGACTTGATTTTGTAAAACAAGTTTAAAGTTTAACTAATCGAAATAGTTTATTTCATTATTAATGTATTCATAATAAGAGGGTTGTATAGTAAAATACTGAGACGCGTAGTAAAAGTTTAAAAATCCCGTATTATTTAAGACGTTGTTTGATAATTTTTAATATTAATTTTTTTTAATCAACTGCAATTTGTACCTATGAGATCAAAGACATGTTTTGATATGGTCAAAACAGAAAATTGTAAGATAAAATTGGATTTTATGTGTAAGTTATTACAAATGTTTTAGAAACAATTTTCATTAAAAATTTAAACTTTTAAATTGGTCAGAACATTCACCTATATTTTGTTGAAAACAATAAAAAAAAATTAAACCACTTCATAAATAATCGGTAATTTCTAGACGTCTGCAACGTTTTCTAAGTGCTCTACAATACATTCAGTCAAACTGAAAAGCTTCGATTACAATAACGTAAAGAAAATACGGTGCAGTGGCACTACAGTTGTTAAACGACACATACTTTTACCTTTTTTTCTAAAACAAGTTTGCCTTATTTTATCGTTGTTTGTACCAGAAAATCACATTTTATTCCTCGTTCTGTACCATAATGTAAATAAATATCTTATACCCAAGAGATATTGCATGTGTCCATATATTTACATCCCCTACAGGGTAAATTCCCAAAATTATTCGTTCTGTACCATAATGTATTATTATTAGCACCGCATCTTACTACCCGTTCGGGTTATACGCACTTACGCTAATGTGTGATGGTAGGGTGATTGTGAGATGAAATGGAGGACCTACAGTTTAACGTGGGATCCGAACCACGGTGGAGGCCTGGCATTCCCCACATTCACAAGATGTCTTGTCAGAGGTGAAGGAAGGGTTTGGAAATCAGATAAATCTGTGCCGGGACCAAGGATTGAATCCTAGGCCCCAGCAGAGAGGTCCAAAACCTTTCCCCTAGACCGCCAGGTCACCTATCATAATGTAAATAAATATCTTATATCCAAGAAATATTGCATGAGTCCATCCATATATTTACATTCCTAACATGGTAATATTCACAAAATTACTGATAATCAGGATTGGAGCTGGTCTAATCAAATTTGGGTGGAAGTTTTTCTAGTGAACTTGCTGTAGGGCTAAGGAACATTGAAACGATGATGGTATTCAAATTTATGTTATGGGACTGTCCTTAAATTACTCATGGGTTTTAGCGGGAAGGTGGGAATAGTCTTTTTTTTTTTGCTTTTTCTTAAAATTATATAACTTGAGGTTTTTTTATTAATGTTTATGGTAAGACAAAATCTAAAAAAAACTTTTTGTCAGAAAATAAATTATGTTAATCTATAAAATTTAACTTATATTTTATTTACTTACTGAAATTAAAGTTTTATAAAATGTCATATCACTCGCTTTATAACCAATATTTAGATCTAAAAATAATAAAGCGATTAATCTAATCTAATCTACCAAATTGTAAAAAAATATGTTTTATAGAAGGTGAAGGGAGCGGAAAATATTATGATCTCTTACGTGGGGGTCGAGAATTATGAAGAAAAAAAATCTTTACATAATTTAAAGTCAGCCCCAAAAACTCGGGGAGAAAATATTAAAAATAAAATTAAGATCCTTAACCTATATTTTTGTTTATAATATATTTATTTATCATACAGAATAAGTGGCACGGCGTCTATTTGAGCCCAGCTCCCCGGGTGGTCGCCCGCTTCTCCTGCCCCTTTAGGTGGGACTGCATACTCATTGAACAAAGTCTGAGTTAATGATAAAAGTTTAGTAATTACCAGAGCCCATATTTTGAAGAAATGTCATATTTTTTATTTTCTTGCATCCCTTGGGTGAAGAAAGAATTGGCATCGTAAAAAAAAAAAAAACGAGATTTTGATGATTGTTGACGTTTCATGAACCTATGAACCAGAAAAAAGTTATTTTTGCCATACCGTCTGTCTGCTTGTCTGTTACTCGAACTAGAGCAGAAACCATTTTAACGATCGGGCTAAACCTTGTTATTTAAGGATTTCATAAGGTTCCCCAGAGGAATTTCTTGAATTATCTAACTCTAAAATTAAGAGTAGCTTACTAAAGGATGAATTTTATTAGAACCCCTATCTAGGCACTGTTTATCATAACAATTAAATTGCAAATCACATTTTAGCATAAAAATAACTTTAAGGGTACTTTACATTAAACTAAATTTCCAATTTTGATCATATCTTCTTGACTATTTAGGATATGAAATAGCTTATTATAGCAAAGATGTAGGACTATTACATATAAAACACTTTTATTTGAAATATATTATTTTTCTAAAATCAATATTTTCTGAATTTTTGCCAAAAATATTTTTAAAGTGAGATTGGGAAATTGGGCAGTTGATTGTTATGGTCTTTGGTGAAAAAAGATGTTACATTTTTATCTTTTTTTCTGCAAAGGTGTAGATTATTTCATTTATACTCTTTGGTTCCTGCAACAATGTATCATTTCACTTATCTTAAGAGCTTTAAGCAAATGTCTATTTTTAGGTAAAAGAGCGGGAGAGTATGTGCGGTGCCCCGTACCACTTATTTTTGCTATATCACATACAATTCTATTGTGTATATACATTCCATTCCTGATCCCCTGGTTGTGATGTTTTTTATAGGTCTTTATTTGGTAATTTTTTTTTTTTCATTTGACATTTTTAGAAATATTTTCTTGTTTTGCAACATTTTTGAGTCATTTTTAGGCGTTTATGTTGGACAAGTATATTTTTAAACAATCGATTATAAATGTATCAATAATCTTAATGAGAAGATTATGTGAACAATTAACTTTCAACTTTGTATCCTCTTTGCTTGTCTAGTTGTAAAATACACATACATTACTGGCGAGACTGCAGCTAGGCTGCAAAGGGTTACGTTGGTAGTAAATAACATTACTCATGAAACAGGCTTTTGTAAATTTAAATTTTATTTATCAACACGCAAGAATAATTTAGTTGTTAAAGGGGTTTTCATTGACTATGCATATTCTTTTTTTAGTTTTCATTAGTAAAATGCGTACAAGAGTCGAGTGAATTTTAAGAGTTTTTGTTCATATTATTAAGTCATTTTTATGTAAGTTTTTAGTAATTTTTTGAGAATTTTGGGGTTATAAAAGTTCAGGCCCTGGCAATTACTGTTGCACCTCATAATATATCTGACCTCACGGAAGAGCATGACCTACAAAAGAAATTACATAACAAGCCAATCATTCAAAGTGTATTGACTAAGTTCCAACGTTTCTAAAACAACCAATCCATGGTAAAAATCTTGAATAGGACAAACTTGAAATGCTGGAAGATTACCAATTTATACAATCGTAATATTAGTCCAACACAAACCTTCCATAATTTAGGGTAGGTTAGGTTAGTTGGAGCCCACCATTTAAAAACATTAAGGATAAAAATCTAGATGGCTTTATTTAGGATTTTTATCATGGAATGATCGTTTCAGAAGTGTTGGAATTGATGAGAATCCAAGTTTGTGGTTTTCAAGATACACAAACGGTGATTTGTTTTCCTTTAAAAAATAAAATTATTAATTACAGCAACCAACCTATTTTGGTTTCTTTTATTTTTCATTTTCAGGGGGGTTATGAAACGTCGAAATTTATAAAAAGAGAGAGCACAATATTTTTAACTATCACTATCACAACTCTCCAAGGTGTCAAGAATTTGATGCAATTAAATATGACCAATTATAACATGCCCAAATGGTATATTCCTACAGCTTTGATAAAAAGGTAGAGTGGGCCGTATTGTTTATTGGTTCATACTAAGGTTCATACATAAGTCGCCCATAATCATGATTCGGGTCTTATGTGGCCCACGGGCAATCAGTTTGACATGCCTGCCTAAGAACATTTATTAAAAAGCATGCCAGGCCTCCACCGTGGTTCGGATTCCACGTTACCCTACCATTACACATTAGCGTAAGTGCGTACAACCCGAACGGGTAGTAAGACGCGGTGCTATTATTATTATTATTATTATTATTATTAATAGTAATAATAAAAAAACATGAATTGTAAAAAAATCCAAGTTAGTCTTTGTCAGTCTATTCACTCTACACTTTCTTTGTTACATAGAAACACAAGTCACGTAACTGCCGCAATGGTACACGTGACAGACCGGTTAAGAAATAAGGTGTAAGTGAGGTAAAAGGGGAGTTAAGAGAGTGGGAGGAGGGAGGTTGGGATAGTCGAGTTATTTTTCCCACGTGCCGCGCGTAAATAAGAGGCTGCGCTATGTTGCGGTAGATCAATACCCTCTTCGCCGCGCACTACCCCTGACCCTTGCACGAGGTCAGGGTGACGTCACTTTATAAGAGGGTCACAATCAACTAAACACCTCACACTTATATGCACCCTATTCATGGGTGGGTGGGCGGGTGACTATGCAGAGGCACGCAACACGTTTTCATCTTTTGGTTCTATATGAGAAGTTTTCAAAGAGGGTATTTTTTTTATCCCCGCCTCTTACTACCCGTTTTGGTTATACGCTTATGCACAAATTACGCTAATGGTTTTTGGATATAAAAGGTAATATTTAGAGGAAGTGTACCCGCATTTGCGTAGAGGGAAAGTGGAACATCCTTTTTGGAAAAATCCCCCACCGTACATCTGAGATTCGAACCTCGATCTCCCCGTCATCGGCAGTCTAGTCTACTCCGACATTAAATACTGACCTGTAATTCAGGGCAGCAAAAAAAAACACTTTTTTTCCAGCTTGTAAGCAACATAACTCGGGCTAAGGTGGATTTTCATAACAAGAGGACATTAATTAATTACTAACCTCGATTAGTATAAATTTGGAATTCAGGAAAAGGTTCCTAAAGGGATATTTATGGAGCGTTGTGCTTTACGAAAGTGAAACTTGAACCATTGGTGCAACTGAAAGCATTTGAAACGTGGTGATACAGAATAATGTTGAAAATATCATGGATAGAGATGGTATCAAATACAATAATAATATTTAGCACCGCGTCTTACTACCCGTTCGGGTTATACGCTTTGAGTACTAATTACTCTAATGAATTAGGAATTGGGAAGGTTGAATTAGAGGAAGTGAACCCGCATTTGCATGGAGGGAGAGTGGAAAACCATTTAGGAAAAAACCACCCCCAGTTCACCCGACCGAGATTCGAACCTCGATCTCCCCGTCCTCGGCAGTCGAGCTCAACACGAAAAGCGCGTTAGCCAACTACGCCACCGAGGCGGGTGGTATCAAATACAGAAGTGATAAGTAAAGCAAATGAAGAAAAGAAACTTTAGAAAGGTTTATAGCAAATAAGAGTTAACATGGTAGGACATATACTGATTCAAGATAGTTTGACGAAGATAATTATATAAGGAGATGTGGAAGGGAGAAATTCTAAAGGGAGATCAAAACTGGAATACATGAATCAGATAGCGGATTATCTTGACAGCCACAAAGATAGAAAAAAAATTGGTTTAGGATAGGCAAAAATAGAGCTGTGACAAAACAATCGCAAGTTTGATGACCTAATGATTTAAGAATCATTCGTAGATCCAGAACTGGTATGAGGACGGAGTGAAAAAAATTATAAGAAACAAAAATTGACAAATTTCATTTACACAAGAAATATGTAAATAATATGTATATCCGTTTAAAAAACATTCAAAAAATATTTTGTAAGGAGTGTAATTATAATAAATTTTCACCTCAAACTAGAGAAAGACTATTTTGTAAAACAAATTTTAAAATCAGTATTGTAAAAATAATTGTATTAATTGAAATTTGAAAAAAAGCCTCTCTCAATTTATTTAAACCACTGTAAAAGTTTATATTAAAATTTAACTCAATGTTTATTATATTTGGGTTCACAATCAAGCTTTGACAATCTACAAAAATAACCATTTAATATTACGAACAGATTGTTATGTAGTCTGGTGGTAGCTTCTGTTTTGGAGACAGTTACTGTATCTGAATAACTCACATGTATTAGCCGTGGTCTGCTGCTATATTACGTCCCATCAATCCTTTGGTTGGTAATGCTAGGGTTGTAAAGGTATTCCTACTAAATTTTCTTNCGTGGTCTGCTGCTATATTACGTCCCATCAATCCTTTGGTTGGTAATGCTAGGGTTGTAAAGGTATTCCTACTAAATTTTCTTCAATAAAATACTTTCTTTTTCATTTTGCTTTCACTAACCCCGTCTTGCCATTTTTTCCTTTCTATATTTTTTTTGCAACAATCCCGAAAAAACCAAAACTCCCAAACAAAACCTCGCTTCTTCTTTTCTCTCCCCTCTTCCCCCTCTGCTGGAGTCCATTTCTTTCCTCCAAGCATAGTGCGGCCATTATGGGTGCTTCCTTCGACAAAATGCCATTAACTAGAATTAATTAATAGTAGTATAAAACAAAATAAATATTCACCTAAGAATAAGTTATAGCTAAATAAAATATAAATTTACAGAATTAAAATTCTTACAGTATAATTATAATGATCTGTATAACTTTATTATTATTTTTTTCTTAAGCACCGCGTCTTACTTCCTGTTCAGGCTGTACGCACATGTACTAGTTACGCTAATAGGTTAGGGACGAAGAAGGTTTAAATTAGAGGAGTTGTACCAGAATGTGCGTGTATGAAGAGTGGAAAACCGTTTTGAAAAACCCTCGGTACTCCTGACAGGGATTTGAACCCCAATTCCCTCTCATCAGTAGCCTAGTCTAACACAAAAGTTGCGTCTCAAACCACGCGGCCACCGAGGAAGGCTATATTATACTTAATTTTTAATTGTTAACTGACTGTTTGTTACAGACCAGTGGTTAACAAACTACTTGAAATAATTTCCTTAATTAATAAGATATGAGCGTATAACTCAAACAGGTAGTAGGAACTAAGACACGATGGTAAAAAAAAGGTATGTCAAAATTGTTAATTTAAACATGGGGTGTATATTAATTGGTGTCAAATATTCTATGGGCGTACTACTCCCACCGAAAAGAAAATGTCATAAACATGGGTTAGAGAAGCTTAGTTTCTGAGTTAGGATCATCCCAAACCACCCTGTACAATCAATCCTACAGCAGAAGCAATGCAATTAAACAAGACAAGGTTTAGCAAAAACAAACAAAAGACAAAACATATTGTTACAAAAATTGTTTAAAAAAAATCAGGTCCTGCTTTGATACACCTTCTGAGCCTACGTTTCATGCTTTGTCTTACTCTGTTGAGTACACCTGGGGTGTTACGTATTTTCTAACATCTATTTACGATACGTTCTATTAAAACGTCAATATCAGACACAAGATTTGCGTAACTGATAGACTTTAAATGCCCACAGAGATTATTATTATTAATAATAATACTTACAGTAGCCACACGGCTTTTTTGGTGCTGACTGACAGCTCACAGCTGACTTCTGACAGTCAACATTTAGGTATATACCTAAATTTTGACTGGCAGAAGTGGCAGCTGCTAAACACATGTTTTTGCAGATCATATGGTTTGGCGTAGGGATACATAATTTGGTCTAGTAACTTTTCAAAGCCGTCATTCAGCACCAAAGAAGTCATGAGACTACTGTAGCACCGCGTCTTACTACCCTTTCGGGTTATACGCTTAAGTACTAATTACGCTAATGGATTAGGAATTGGGACGGTTTAATATAGATTAGGTAAACCCGCATTTGTGTGAAGGGAGAGTGGAAAACCATTTTGAAAAAACCACACTCAGTTCACCCGAGCAGATTCGATCCTCGATCTCCACATCCTCTACAGTCTAGCTCAACACGAAAATAGCGCGTTAGCTAACTATGCCACGATGAGGGTCCAGAGATAAAAATCCATTAGGCTAAAATCTGGGGAATGAGTAGGTCATTCAGTGGATTCCCCACAACCAATCTATAATTGAGGAAAACCTTTAATGACTATAAAACTAAGCATTTCTGTACTCAGGTTTATATAAGCTTTTCTAAGAGTTTGGTATGTTGGAGTACGTCCGTAGAATACTTGACACCAATTAATAAATATCCTGTATAATGTATAACATAACCTAATAAACTACAACCCGCTCTGTTGGTCGCATGGTCTGAGGCGCTACTTTTGAGGTAGACTAGACTGGGAATGATGGGGAGATCGAGGTTCAAATCTCAGTTGGGTGTACTGAGAGTTTATTTCCAAAATGTTTTTTCCCTACCTCTACACATATGCAGGTACACTTCCTATACATTTAGCCGTCCTCACTCCTAAAACCATTAGTGTAATTAGTACATAAGCGTATAACCCGAACTGTAGTAAGACGCGGTGCTAAGCAAAAACAATAGATGCACTCTTCTAATGTATTTTGTCCAATCAAATTTTGTATTAAAAAACGAATTATTATTAAGGTAGCGACCATAATCCAGGCCAAATGAATATTTCAACGTATTGGAAGTGTGAAAGAGGAGAAATGTAGAAGTAGAGGGGATTTAATTATAAAAGAACAGCAGGGAGAATTGTTCTTTAAAGTCTGTTCACCGTAGGAATTGTTTTCTGAAAGGCCTTTTTTCCTACCAGAAATCTATTATATAGTAGAATATTGGTAGTAAAAAAGACCTTTCAGAGTAATTCCTACCGTGAATGGAATATAGGTGTGTAAGAGACCTGCTATGGAGAAGGGAAGTCCCCTTGAAGTGTAAGGTAGTGTTGTACAGGGAGTAATTTGTACCTATTGTCACAGATGCAGCAGAAACATGGACAATGAATGTAAGAGAGACTAGCAAAGTGGAGTCCATGGGAATAAAATTTGTGAGGAGCTTGTTAGCTGCCACGAGGAGAAACAATATTATGAATTAAGTTATCCGGGAAAGAGCAGGGCTACAGGGAGTACGTGAGGTAGTAAAGGAAACAAGACTGAAATGGTATGGGCATGTAATAAAGATGTAAAAAGAGAGGATGCCGAAGAAAATGTTGTAAATTAAGTATGTAGGAAAAAATACCATAATAGGGGCGAAGAAAGAGGTGAGAGGAGAAGCTAACAGAAAGTGTTCAAGTGAGAGGAGAAGATGGAACAATAGAGGAATATGGAGGCATTTTACTAAACTGACCCAGTCACGGGCTGGAAACAATTTGGTGACGATGATGATGATGATTATGATATGTGGGAGCATAATTGTTGACCTCATGTCATTGGTAACTGTGGTTCTGATAACTACTAACAAGCCAGTTTGTTTTTAGCGGGATGGTGTAGAAGGTCTGGGACAACGGCGCGGCTCCGATTTTCTTTCACCGTAAAAGTTACATCTAACTTCATGTAATCATACGCCATTGTATGTGATCTGCAACCATCACTTTTCACAGATAAATGTATATAAAAGAACCCAATAATATATTAACAATACTGGCAGGAAAAACCAGTATTTTTTAAAAAAGCTCTTCCTATTATGATTGGAATAGATATTCCAACCATTCGTAAGTGTAATAAAATAATATATCTCTATAAGGAGTACAAATTATGCTTGTAACAGGTTTCCTCAGTCATTGTCAACAGAAGAGTAAAGCCTTTTTTATGTGCACATCTTTAAAATAAACTAAGCTTACATTTACTAAATTAATTAAGGTGAGTAAATCATGTTTAAAGCACCATATATAGAATTATTCTAAAGAATGATGATATTAAGAAACACACACCCTTAGATATCGTATTTCATTTAAATTTTCTTAGTGTAAATAACATTCAATTGAATGAAATTTTAAAAGTTTTCACCCAATATAAAATATATTACATTTATTTAGCACAATTTTAGAAATTAGTTTGAGTAAAAAATGTTGACATCATGCGTGTGTTCCACTTTTTTTAATTAAAAAAATGCGCGTTTTTTAGCATTTGAGATTATAATTTACTACAATTAAGAAAAACATAAAATGTAATAAAAACTAAATAAAAAATATGTATGTATTTAACCTACCTGTCCAATTGACTCCATCAATCGGTATTGGTTGAGTTGCAAATAGTTGCCAGATTTGTCAATGCTGACCCGACGGCTTTCCTTTAGTGGAGACTTCCTGCGCGTAGATCGAGGTGATGAACTAGGAGAGCCATACGGTGAAAAAGGATAATTGGGATAAATAGGTCGTGGATCAATACCGAGACTTCTAGATTGAGGGAACATACGTGAACAATGGGTTGGCGTGGGAAAACCCACATTGACCCGAGTTGCCAATTGGTGCGCCATAGATAGGGGCGATTGATTACAAATGGAACTATTTGGCAAATGGTAAGACAGTGAAGTTCTTTTGGTTACTGAACTATCAGGAACATTCATATTTGTATGCATAGTATTGGAATCTGAAGTTTCTGCTTCTTCACAAACTGTGGAGGGTGTTAAATTATACAAAGTTTGCTTTTCCATCTCTATTCGCGCAGTCTTTTGTTTCATCTCTAAACTTGATCCAGAACGCCATTCATCAATTCTCAAATCCTGTTGAAATGTGAGATTTTCAGTAGGCAATGGGGATGATTGAATATTGTGTGTTTGTGCTAATAGTACTTTTGGGGATGGAACTTCGTCAAAAAGACGCTGACTCACTTTTGGCATTGGTGGTTTATCTGGTATCGAAATCAAATTATTCTTAATAGTCGTTTCTAAATTATGTGTAGATGTAGAAGATTCAATTTTTGAACTTAGATTTGAAGATGTTGCTATTTCAGCAATAGATAGTGAATTTGTTTTTTCTTTTACGAATACTGTAATGGTTTTAGAATTAATGTCCATTTTTCTGGGAGAACTTTCCATAAGTGTGTCTGTTATTTTTTTGGTTTCCCCAATAATACGACACATTTTACTATCATCACCACTAAGCTTTCCTTCAGAAACTACACCCTTTATAACACTATTCGTTTTAATATTTAAATTTTGCTCTATCTTGCTACCATTATCATCAGAATTAGAGATTCGAAAACGATCTAAACTAACATCTGTAAGCAGATCAGTAGATTCTAATATCACAGCCTTTTTGTGTTCCCCGTTAGAATTTTCTTGTGTGCTTGAATAAATGTCGCTATGATTTTTGTGTGTCATTGCAATGTTGGATGACCCAGAAAACTCTGATGCAGTAGATGGAGTTAAAGCTTTAACGGCCACTTTTGCGACACTAATATCCTCAGCTTTATGTGTGCAATTTTTTTGTTTGGGAGAAAAACATGGAGGACAATTTGTGATGTCAGAAGGACATGTTTCTTTGTTTTCAGAGGTCAAAGATTGACTAAGTTGTCCCTGTGAGTTAGAAACCAGACGTGGAGCTGAAAGTGGCTTAGAATAGGTCATGACTGGAATTTTAACATCAATGGAAGAAGAACATGATTCTATGGGAATGGATTGCAAAGTATTCGTCAAAGAGTGACGATTTTGACAGCTGATACTGGACGGTTTGGTTACCAAGGTGCAGTGATTTGTAGGGGGAGTTGTAGATGACACAACTTCGTGGTGGTCCTCTGAGGAAAAGCTTTCCTGTTCAGATACAGGTGATATTTCATCCTCAACTGCTGCATGTCTGGAACACATTAAACACAAAAATATATATATAAGAAACGAGATAAAAGAAGGATATTACAATTTAACCATTAAATAGTCCAAAAATAGCTTTAGTAATATTTTAAATTAATATGTTAAATATTAAAGTGCTCAATTAAATGACTAATTAGACACATTTAAATTTGTTCAATTATTGAGAGTTTAATATCCAACAGGAGACGAATACTAGATTGACAATTATTTGATACAATAATATTTTTTGCAGTTGATGTTTATGTTGAATGTATGCTAAAGAATAATCTAAAATTGTATAAGATTACGAGGATAGCTAGAAAAAACGTCTAGAGCAGTATTTACATTATGGGAGAGAGGGATAAAACTTTAGAAAAAAATAAATTTAAGATAGTCATAATTAATCAGAGCGCTTATCTTATCCAAAACTTAGTTCAAGAAAATTTATTATTATTTTAATATATATAGTATTAAAAATATGGTTTGAAGCATATTATTTCTTTCTATGGAATATCAATAGTCAATGACTAAAATACATTTCAAAGGAACACATTTGTTATCAAAGTCAAATATTAAAATTTCTTTAAACGTTAAAAATTGGAACATAATGCTTTTATAATTAGTATGTAATTTCTATTACTTAAAATTAAAAAAACTTTAGATTACACCATGACATATATTGTATTGGTAAGGAGGAAATGGGAATAAGATAGTCCTGGTCTTCGAAACAACCAGGATACCCCAATGGGGATAGTGCTCCCTGATATATATTTGTAAAAATCTCATTTAATCATTTTCTTTTAAATAATGACATCAAAATTCTAATTGCGATAATTAAATATAGTGGTAGAAAATGATAGGGTGAAATAATATAATTATTAATATTTAAACAATATTACAAGTGGATTATTGCGGATCCTAAGAAATACACCCTAAAATAATTTTAATTCTCCATTTAATTTTAGCTAGTAATATTGAAACATAAAATGTATTTACTTTATTACTGTATGGCATTAGGAACTCGAAATTTCATTGCCACACTTATCAAAGTACGCCACCCATCCCTATCTTGAGATAGCTTTATCCAGTCCACCTCATTACACCATATCGCTCTCAGGTCTCGAGTTGTCTACCATCTTGTTGAATAAAATCGCTCTCCAGCACTTGCAGTTTCTTCTTTTATTGATGGTGTTAGTGAAGGGACAAAGCCTTCAAGAGCTTTCCAGTTATTTAGCAAATTTACAATTTGTACTTCCCGTTTGCTGAAAAAATAAGTGGTATCCCAACTCAGAGAATACGGTTATTTCCATTTTTCAAAACTTTCAAAGACCGCAAATTGCGGGGAGTAAACGTCCTTTCCTTTATAATTTCTTTAGATTCTTTTTAAAAAGTTGGATAGCTTTAGGAGAAAGGTCAATAATGAGCGTGAGAAGATCTACGTCCTGCCCGCCGATGACCACTGTACCATTATGATCAGATTCGTTTATGGCAGTTTGAACGATCAGAATGTCGGCATCATCTGCAGCAGCAAATGTTTTAATTCCTTCTTATTTACATCTCTCTACCAGTTGTGAAATGACATTATTTTTACTGTTAATATTGCCTTAGAATTTTTTTTCAGCTCAATCATTGGCGTGTTCTAATCAAAAACACTTTTAGAATATGTGCGTTTTAAAAGTTATTGCTGTCGTTTAATGCTTTATGTACAGTAGACATTTTCAGTATAGCCGTAAAACACTTTAATCACTCTTTGGCCATAATATTTACGGATAAAATTAACGTAGGGGGTGAAAATATCTGCAAATGTACCTTGTTTCGACCATACCAAACAATGAATCAAGCTGCCTACATCAATAATGAATTCGTAATCACCAAAATCAATAGGTCGTTCTGGAACTGAATCGAAAGTTTATTACAAATATAAGTTTTTTGTATTTATAACTAAAACTAAGCCTGTTTCATCAAAAAAAGAGAAAAGAATCGAGTTAAGCTCAAGATTAATAAAAGATAACTCCAAATATTGTGTTGAGTGTACTGTACAGTCTATTTATTCTTTGTAACAAATGTATCGTGTGAATCTGACTAACATCATTTCTAATTGTGACGGAATTTCTCATAAAAGAGATTGACTAAACCATATTTAATCGTTTCAAATTCCAAGTTCCGAATGCACTATCATCCTTATCAATGCATCCAAGGACTTTGTGTGGATCTTATTTGCTTTATAGCGATCAATGTTGTCAGTGGCAACAAGTCCACTCGATAACAAAATCAAATTTGCTGACGTTATAAATTGATAGTGCTGCTTTAGTAAGAGTATGAATTTTCTAAACTTCTCGTCGTCCCTTTTAACTCTGCTATCTCGCAGCTTGACATGGTGATTTCTGCTTTTACGAATATTTTGGGTTTGACAGCATTTTTCAATACCCTCGCAAACGTAGTAGGCTACTTGTAGTCCAAAAATCTATTTAATAGGCTGCCAGTAAAGCTTCTTTCATGAGTGATCTTTACAACGCTTTTCATGTTCTTTATGAGCGTTTGTTAAATTGTCAATCAATCCTAAAAAAAACCCATGCCATACCAGTGCTTGTCGGTGCTAAGAAATTCTCTTTTGTAAATTTCAGGAAATCTTCGTGTCTTTTTTGTTCAAGGGTATCTATATCCTGAAAATAGAGCTGGAATGATTTTGTATAGGTACGGAAAATGTCTGCTTGTATATAAAAAAAATGGAAGCATAGCTTTCACGCAATCTAAACTAATCTCCCAATTTCCCAAAATCTCTGCTCCAATAAAATGCATAGCGATAGCAATGAGCTCATGGTAATGCAACCATAGTTGAGCTGTTTTGCCTCTTTCTTGCAGACTAGGTATGTACCGAGAGAGCTGGAGTTTCAGCTTCTTGACCACAGTGCCGTTATCTATTAGATAAAAAGTAGGTGGTAGTTCCGCTAAATTTGCTAGAATTATCTGCTGGCGTCTTCCGTGGAGATTTTATCTAGCATTATCATAGGCAGAAAATAATAGGTCGTAACATTTTAGAGCTGCTTATGTTTACCGTCTTTCCAAGCTTTGCAAACAGCTATTAATTTGCTAAACCTTTCTTCACGCACATAGTTTCACCGTCTTTAAGTGTCTTTCCGAAAATGAAACAATAAATTGTGGGCTCCATGCTTACAAAAACACTTTAACGTAAATTTGTCTATTCTAATATTAATATATATAATTTAAACAAAATGTAGTTGACTTTTCTCAATATTTTTTACCGTTTCATATTTATTAATACAAAATAAAAAGAAATCCTGTGATATCTATATATATAAAATGGCCCTCGGCTTTGTTTGAAACATATGAGCACTAAATATTGTAAAAACACAACAGATCTGTGTATCTACATATTCACACACCTGGTGTGTATTGCCATATCAGTTAAATGACATGGGCTGTGTTAATATATCGATACACATAACAATAATAAACTAATAATAAAATTTGTTTGGAAGGGCCTATCCTCCCATGGGGCTTCACATCTAACAATATAGTCTTATACACAACACTCATATACACAAACATAAACACACACAACACAAATATACAAACACACACAAATACACCACACAGACATCCATACACACAACAATTAGTTACACTAACATTCATATACATAACACACAAATATACAACACAAATACGCACATAGCTCGAGAAAAACCAACCCCTAAACACCAGATGCGTGAAAATCTAGATAGCTATCAGTTATTTTAATGTTTGTTTGAGTGCTAATATTGTTTAAACTAAGATAATTTGAGATTTAACGTTTAATATTGAGTGTTCCAACCCAACGTACTACTTCATGTAGTTTTATTTCACAACTAAATATTCGAGGAAATCCAATGGTTGAAGGGGATTCTTTTTTTCCTGCCTCCTCCCCTTACATTAACAAATCACAAACCAGCCCCATGATGTAGTGGTAGGTGTACCTGGCTACGAGCCTAGGAATCCCAGGTTCGATTCCCAGTTGGTACCATGAGTATTTTCTCCGAAAAGGGATTTATCCCAACGGTCACCAGGGTTTGGTTGATTACACGCAATATTGTTATTATTATTGCTGCTATAAAAATCGCAGAACCTCGAGCAACTGCAGCGAAGATAATCTCTAATGGTATGTGACGCCCGAAAAGCCAAATAGTCAACAGAAATACCTCAAATGTCACATCACTAATTGCATGATGTTTGCGAGAGTTGGGTGAGAGCTAGCCAAACGGTCAATTTCTGTAAAAAGAAAAATCACTACATGCACGTTTGCGAGGGAAAAACCCTGTAAAAATCAGACAATCATCAGTAGTTAGACTGATGCCTTAAAACAGAGCTGTGATTGGTTGGATTTGGTCACGTGACCACGCCTCCTGCTCTCTGATTGGCTGT